>VXBC01006579.1:312208-340817 GCA_013399945.1 Ploceus nigricollis
CTCTGCTGTGCCCCCACCCCAGCGGGGCGGCCGGGACCGCCGCTTTCGGCTTCCCTGTCCCAGCTGCTCCAGCAGGTGAACGTACCTGTGCTCCAAAAACTTAGTATTTGATACCGGCTGACACTCGCTGACAGCCTTTAAGCTGACAAGTGAGTGACACTTGTAGTTTTTTTCTAAGGGACTTCAGGTTAGTCCTTAGATTAAGAAGTGAGGTTTTTGCACTTTTCTGATTTGGATCAACAGCGTGTTAAATGCTGACTTACGGGAAACCTTGAGTTTATCAGAAAAAAACAATGATCTGCTCACATTACTATTGAAGACTAAAATGCTTCTGAGTTTATAAACTTAAAGCAAACTATGAGTTCGGGCAGATGTGTAGGTTACACCATATAGCTGCATTGAAGTCCATGCCTTTAACTTTCTCTCCTTATCAGCAAGTGAGCCTTTGTGGCCCTGTCGATAGTTTTAACCAGGGGAACAGTAAAAAAAGTAATATTGAGAGGGCCTAGTGTTTCAGTAAGAAATTCAGGCAGATGAGGATATTGGTGTAGACAATATCTGAAGTACTGGAAAGGAGATGGAACAAGTACACCACACAATAGGAGCTTATTTGTTCATCTTTTCACACATCGCATTCTTGGGTAGTGTTTTGTGTACTTTTTATTCATTCCTGATTCTTCTTCTGGGATTCCCTTCCTCATTCTCAAAAGGCAGCAATGAAACCCTCAAACAAATGAGAGGGCCCTGGTGACAAAAAGGGCAGATGTACATATGGTTTGAAGTCATCTGAGCATTTTTCTAGCATTAGCGTTTCTTGGCAGAGGAAGTTTGGGTATTTTGCCTAGGGTGTGTAACACTTTCCAAATCTTTTTTTGAACCACAGAGAAACAGCATGACGAAAATGGGACCCAGTGTTTTGTTGTGCTCTGCTCTTTGCTGCTATTGAAAAAAAAGCGTTGAATTTGGAAATGCCAGAGGAAGGCAACAAAGATCCAACCTAGGAAATGTCACTTACCTAAGTGAGACCAAGGCAGATTTGACAGATGTGAAAAGTTTTCTTTGAGCCCTAACTTGTGATGGTTTTTTTCCAAGGACAAGTGGTTTCCTTCTCAGCTAGTTGTTTGCATGCAGTTCCCTCTTGGCAGTTACCTGCTGCCTTGCTTTCACTCGCTGTGTCCAGCCATTGCTTAAAGAAGTGATTCACCTTAACAACTGGAACCTTTTTACCCAGATGAGCCTCGTTTCCGTAATAACTTCAAAACAGTGATGTCAGTCTAACAAAAAGCAAAAGTGTTGTTAGAACAAGCTTGGATCAGTAAACTACAGTTCCTATAAGAAAACCTCCTTTTTTCAGATGGTAATCTAGAAAGGTTTGTATGTTTAAAATTTTCTGTATCTTTCCTAAGGGGTGTCCGTAACTCTAACAAGTACAGGCATTTTATTGTCAGGGTGCCTTCCTCAGGAGAGCTTGGAGTGGCAAAGGGGAGCTGGGAAGGACAGGACCGGGAGGCAGAGATAGCCATTCCTCTGATCCTGTCTTCCTTGGCCCCAGTTCCATATCAGAGTTCCCACTCTCTGTGCAGCAGTGCTGCCGGTCTTGCTTGGAAGATTTAAAAGGGAGAGATGTCTGCTGGCTTGTCCTTTAGCTCTGTGGATGAGTAAAAGGTTCTGGTCTCAGTGCAGCCCTTCTGCCTCTGAATTTCGCAAGAAAAGCTTGCTTTCTTATCCTTTTTGTGAAGAAGGGCTCAGGATTTTAATCCAAGTAAAGGAAACTAGTTTCACTTTTATTTTTCCTTACCCTAACTCCAGGGTTGCGTGCTCTTGGCACATGTGGTTTTAAAAGTGACCCATGTGTTCTTTCACATCCTACTGGAGTTAATCTGATTTTTATAGATGAAATTCAAGTCATTTTTTTGCGGATAGAGTTTGAGCTCTGAAATCTAGGTTCAGTGCAAAAACCTGGTAATTGTTTTGAGTTACAAACTGAAAAAATAATAACATTCTCTATTCAAGTGAATGTCCCCCACCTCCACACAGAGTAGGGAAGTTGACCTGAAATTCTGATCTTGAAGCTCAGGGAAGGAAAATATAGAGCTGAGGCTACAAATGGGGTGTGCAGTCAGCGATTGCTTTGCTAACTAAAATCAACATAGAGGAAAGTGCAGAAATAAAGGGGAACTTAAATTAAACTTAAAAATACTTCAAGTACTAATTGCATAAACAGTATAACTGCTAATATGTAGTTTTAGTGTACAGTAGTTTAAACTATTAATAGTTTTCTTAGAAATTACTGCTTGGACTTCTTTACAGTGCTTAACCTTAATTAAGTGGAGGGAGGGCAAAAGCCCTGCATGACTAAAGTTCTTGATTAAAACAGCTTTTTAAAAACACAAATCTAATCAGTGGACTGATAAAAGAGAAACCAATATTAATTGTGACACCAGGATATTACCAGTGGAAATGTGATCACCAAAAGTCATCCTACTGATAAAAATGGTCCATATAATTAAAAGTTTCTCAAGGAATTTGTTTGGCATCTTCCTCCTGCATTTTTTCTTCTACTGTACATATTTCATTGAAATTTAGTAGGGGAAACCTAAATCTTGAGTCTTACATAGTAGTTTTGAAGTCTTCATAGTTAAATTTGGAACCTGTAATGTGTAGAAAACTGTATCTGAAGAATGTGATTATGTGGATTAAGTTAAGGAGACCTTAAAGAACTCCTGTCCTTCTTAAAAGTGATTGAAATTTCATACATTTTTTAAATTTCCTCAATTTTTAGTTACTCAGTATCCACATTTGTACCAAGTTTCTTTACAGTTAATTGTGAAATAATGATTTAGGATCATGTATCTCTTAATTTTGATTCATATTTTGAGGTCTCTTACTTTATATGAGTAAAGTCTAGTGGGAGCCTGAGTACTTCTTGCTCAAAGCTGTGTGAGCTCCAGATTGTAAATCATTCAGAGGTGGGTAGAGAAATGACCAGGTAGAAAGGATTGATGGCAGGTAAAAATGCAGTTACATCAAGCAGTTAAACCCTCTCCCCACGCATGCCCCTAAAAGAGTCATTAAGTTAGTTTCAGAATGACGAATCACTTGTTTTATGGTTGCCCCTCTGGTGACTGAGGCAAAGGTTGTGGGACAAGGATACCCACAGGGTACCATTGCTGTGCATGCACAGGGAGGCAGAGCTAAGGTTGCAGGGTGTCTGCACACCCCACATTTCCTCACATCCCTGTGCTTGGTTTCACAATCCAAGTGACTGTCGTGCGGGTTTTGAACCAATTTTCTTTGCCAGTGGGGAAACCAAGCCCTGCCTGCAAGGGTAGCACAGCTGCCTTCCACGACACAGGCCATCAGTAGCATTCACACTTTGGCCCAAGGCCTGCCCTGGAGACGGAAGTCATGTGTTTGTGTTAGAAGAATGAGACGGGAAGTCTGAGAGGTGTGAGGAGACAGCACAGCCTGCCCCAAGAACAGCAGGAATGAGGTGCTAGGCCCAGAAAAATCTGGGCTCTTCCTCTTCCTGTGGCAGCAGAGTTCACTGTAAAGCCAGCAGAGGATCCTCTCTGCAGGCTCTCAGAAGCCTCAGTCCCTGCACTGGCTAGTGGTGTTGGCCAGCTGTATGGAGGAGGCAAGGGAAAGAAACAGCAGCTTCTCCAGAGGTGCTTTCCTGTGGGTGGGAATTCAGGGTTGCTGTTGTTTTTGCCAGGACTAGACCGATCACTCCTTTTCTGAAGGTGGAGAAGTTTACCTCTTCCTGGAGTAAAATGAGAGGTGTGAGGTTTGGGTTTGTGTTCCTAGTGCTAGTTATGCTGTATAACACTCGACGAGAGGCAGGCATGATGAGCAGTTTATATTTGAGCTGTTACTAAAGGCTGTATTGTACTGGCATATCCTTAGCTGTGGCAGTGGTACTCTGGGCCACTTTTGCCAAGTGCCTATACATCACAAAATGAAGGCAAAGCTGTAACATAGATAAGATTGAAGAGTGGGGTGAGTCTGTAACACTCCCATACTCTGAAATAACTTCCACTTTGTCAGTTGGTGATGAACTTTTTATGATCCAAGGTGTGTCATACTAATTTTAAACATTAAAGATGCATCAACTCTTTTATTTCAGTGCCTTTCTCCTTTCTTTCAGGAATTGCCAGGTAGCTGCAGGGAAAACTGTAAGATTTAATGAAATGCCAAGAGTCTCTGTGCTTCCTCGAGACACTGTGTCATGGATTGAAATGGAGGAATCTAAAAGCTATGATAATATGTATCAATATGATATGTCAGTACACTATCTGATGGCATGGCAGGGTTACCTCATTACACATTACACCACTGGTCTTTCAAAATCATCCGTTTTTGTGGGATTGCATACCTTGGTGCTGTTGATATGCACATGTTTGGAATTAGGCAGCATTACCATGTTGAATCAATAGTTTATCCTGGCAACTTAAAGGCACTGAATGAATCACAGTAGAAGGCATGCTAGTAGGCAGAACTTTGCCCCTCCCTCAGGAAAAAAATGCAAAGTGTCTACACCCAAAAGTAAATCTTCAGGACAAATCCAATAAAATGCTTGCCCTGCATCTCTCATTCTGCTTCTAAACAAACAGGTGTGTTTAGATAAGCATGTTCAGTATCGGTTAACCTGTCTTTGGTTTTCCATTTGAGACATTCAGAAAATGTTGCAAAATACCAGCTGTAGTTCAGAGAGGAAACTGTCTTTTCTTGCGAATGTTCTCCAACAGCAAAAAGCACCCCAAAGAAGTTTGCACACATGTTTTTTTGTTTGTTTTTTTTTTTAATATTCCCTTGCAGCAATATGAAAAAGATTGTTTCTTCCTGCCCTAACCAGCCAGTCTTACCACCTGAGGATTTCTGGGCTTGGGCACAGGTGCAGCTCCTGAGCAGCAGAGAAGTAGCAATGCCATTGTTTTCAGTCTGATGCTCCTTATGTTCTTCTCATGTTCTCTTTCTCTGGATTTTTGTGAAGGAAGCTGCATCTGTGTCTGATGTCTTCCTTCTCCTTCCCAGTGCTGGCCAAGGCCCTGGAAAAAGGCTTCTTGTTGTCACCGTGGTGTGGAAGAAATAGAGAAGTGTCAGTGCAATCGTGCTGTGCTGTGACTTGGCTTTTTGGTATAGTGAGATCAGCTCTGGTGTGTGCCAGCTGCCAGCACTGTTCACAGAGGCACTGTAGGCCTCAAGTAGCACTTGCATGTGACTGCACAAGAAGCGTTTTCCTGTGCAGATATCAAGGTACAGGTTGCCAAGTCTTGCCTTGTCACCATACTCTAGTATCATCCCCTCCCAACTTCTGTAGCCTTTTGAAGAAAATGCTGCAAAATTATTTTCCAGCTGATGTGGATAATAACAATTACTAGTGCTTCCCTGTCTGCTTTTCCTGTGATTATAATGTAGTGTTATTCCAGGAACCACGAATGTGAACTGGTACTTCAGGAGATGACTTTGATTTCAGAAAGAGAAGGACAGGAAAGGTGTCAGACATGTATTGTTGATCTGCATGTAGGTTCAAGCTCCTTTTCCTTTTATTTCAGTCAGAAAACATCTTTGCGTTTGAGAGGAGCAGATTATTGCCATAATTTGCATCACAGATTTTTTATTATGACTTTTTAAAGCAAAAGCTGGAAGAGTTAGATCAAGCTTACAAAACTTCTTTCAAAATAAACAAACAAGAAAACCTTTGCTCCTTCAGTATCAGGTTTCAGTTGAAATAAATGTTAACAGCAAAGTTCAGTAATTCTTTGGCAAGAGGATGGTGGTCTAGTTCTAACTTAAGAGGCAGGAAAATACTATAGCACATGACCAATTCTTGTGACAGTAATTTATCAAGTCTGTGGTGGTACTTAAGGTTTCTCTACCCAGAATTATGAAATTCCAGAAAAAAATACTTACTCAGGTCTTCTAGCTCAGTTTCACAGCAGAATGGGATATATTAAGACCCCTTTTAATTTTTGACAATCCAGTGGGCTTCTTATAGGTCACACTTCCTGCAAATTTCGTCTTTAAATTTGCAAATGTAATTAGTGAGTAGGTTTCTTGATACATTCACAGAAACGCTGATTTCACATAGTTGAGTGTGGTCAAACTTGTGCTTTCTCATTGTATCTTTATCTTACTGCCTTTATCAGGTACTCATTAATGAGTGAAGGATCAAAAGGTGGGACGGTGGCCAAGAAGCAATGGAGAATAAAAGTTTAGAAGGTTCCCCATCAGACCTAAAGTTAGTGGCTCACCCGAGAGCAAAGAGTAAAGTGTGGAAGTACTTTGGGTTTGATACCAATGCAGAAGGATGCATATTACAGTGGAAGAAGATCTACTGCCGTATTTGCATGGCACAGATTGCCTATTCAGGAAACACGTCCAACCTTTCCTACCACCTTGAGAAAAATCACCCCGATGAATTCTGTGAGTTTGTGAAAAGTAACACTGAGCAAATGAGGGAAGCCTTTGCCACAGCATTTTCAAAAATCAAGCCGGAGTCATCGCAGCAGGTTGTTCAAGATAGCCTCATCATGAAGACCTACCAGAACTATGAAAACAAAAAACATCAGGAACTGACATCTGCAGTCATCAGCTTAATTTGTGAGGGCATGTATCCAGCCTCCATTGTCGATGAACCTACCTTCAAGGCCCTCTTGAGAACAGCGGACCCCAGGTATGAACTTCCAAGCCGGAAGTACTTCTGTACAAAAGCAATTCCTGAAAAGTACAGTGCTATTAGAGAAATTGTGCTGAAAGAGCTCACTGAGGTTCTGTGGTGTGGCATATCCACGGACATGTGGAGGAGCGAAAACCAGAACAGGTCGTATGTAACTGTGGCAGTTCACTTTCTCAGCAGCAGTCCTGCCAACTGCCTGGCTGTGAACTCACGGTGTTTGAAAACATTCGAAGTACCAGAGGATAACACTGCAGAGACCATTACACGAGTCCTTTATGAAACATTCATTGAGTGGGGGATCAATACAAAAGTCTTTGGTGCTACAACAGATTACAGTAAAGACATTGTAAAAGCTTGCTCTCTCTTAGATATTCCCGTACAGATGCCTTGTTTGGGGCACACTTTTAACGCAGGAATACAACAAGCTTTTCAGCTCCCCAAACTGTGCAACCTTCTTGCCAGGTGCCGAAAGCTGGTGGAGTATTTTCAGCAGTCTACAGTCGCAATGTACATGCTGAGTGAAAAGCAGAAGCAGCAGAATATTCTCCACTGCATGCTGGTAAGTGACCGTGTTTCCTGGTGGGGAAGCACGCTCGCTATGCTGCAGCGTCTCAAGGAGCAGCAGTTTGTCATTGCGGCTGTTCTCGTGGAGGACAGCAACAACCACCACCTCATGCTGGAATCCAGTGAGTGGAATACAATCGAAGGGCTGGTGGAGCTGCTCCAGCCTTTCAAGCAGGTTGCAGAGATGATGTCTGCTTCAAAGTACCCGACGATAAGTATGGTGAAGCCACTTCTCCACATGCTTCTGAATACCACTCTGAACATCAAAGAGAACGATTTGAAAGAAATCAGCATGGCAAAGGAGGTGATTGCTAAAGAGTTGTCAACCACCTACCAGCACACACCTGAGATAGACATGTTTCTCAATGTTGCAACTTTCTTGGATCCCCGCTACAAGAAACTGCCTTTTCTTTCAGCCTTTGAGAGGCAGCAGGTGGAAAACAGAGTGGTGGAAGAAGCAAAAAGCCTGCTGGAGAAAGTAAAAGAAAATAGTTTTAGAACTGAGGAGAAATTCTTCGCTGTTTCAGAAGAGCCCCCTATGAAAAAAATCATCATCTCCTCTACTCCTCCTCCTACCAGTGTCATCAACAACATGCTCGCAGAGATCTTTTGCCAGACAGGAGGCGTGGAAGACCAGGAGGAATGGCATGCTCAAATTGTTGAGGAGTTGAGCAACTTCAAGTCACAAAAGGTCCTAGGTTTGAATGAAGACCCGTTGAAGTGGTGGTCTGACAGACTAGCACTGTTTCCAGTTTTACCAAAGGTTCTTCAAAAATACTGGTGTATTCTGGCCACAAGGGTCTTCCCTGAACGCCTTTTTGGTTCTTCTGCTAATGTTGTGAGTGCAAAGAGAAACCGGTTAGCCCCGGCTCATGTGGATGAGCAGATCTTTTTGTATGAAAACAGTCGCAATGGGTCTGAGGCAGAACCGGAGGACGAAGATGAAGGAGAGTGGGGTTTGGAACAGGAACAGATTTTTAATTTAAATGACTCGGTAAACATAAACAACAGTTTCTTTAATATTCGAGACAGTGGGTTTGTTTAACAGGACTGCTGCGGTACATTTAATGACAAAGAAAAGAGGTATTTGTCTTAAGTTACCAAAAATTCTTCTGTTTTATGCTATGAATGCTGTAAATATTGAACAGTTGTAACAAACTTAATATAGCTTCCACTGTCTGTGTTTTTCCCACTGTCTTAAAACATGAATGACTTATGATCAAACAGCACTGAAATGATTGAGGAAATAAATTCTACAAAGACCATGATTTCTGACTGTGGCCCAGATTTCAGAAAGTACTTATCCATGTGCTTCCTTTCCACTTGTTTCAGTGGGAGACAAACACATGCTTATGTGCTTTCTATCATAAAATTATTTTCCTGAGTTAGGACCTTGAGGAAGTTTTTTTAAATTTATGCCTCCATTTGTAAATCCTTTGTGACTCAGGATGCTAGCTTTAAATTTTGGATTTTAAAATGTTTTTAAAATCCATAGATCTGAGCAGTGAATATTTTTAGAATATATTGTTGCTATGGAATGAAAAAAAGATCTTGAGCCTGATTTTCACTACCTCATGTCTTAGCTCTGGTCTATGCTAGTAAAGTTCAGCTAGTATAATTATATTGGTTAGGGAACTGATGTGTTATTATTTTAACTGATACTGTGCTGGCATAGGCTGTAGTGTGGATGCATTTA
Source organism: Ploceus nigricollis (assembly GCA_013399945.1). Lineage (NCBI taxonomy): Eukaryota > Metazoa > Chordata > Aves > Passeriformes > Ploceidae > Ploceus > Ploceus nigricollis. Next base: position 321,148 of record VXBC01006579.1, read on the forward strand.
TACCAGGATAATTTATTTTCCTTTCCAGTGCAGTATAAATGGTATAAACACTTAAACTGGTATTGCTATGTCCACATTAGCCCAGTTTTACCGTTTAACTGCAGCTAAATGGCAAAATTGTTTTTTTGTTTGTTTTGCTTTGTGTCTAAGGAAGACCTGATTGTAGTCTCTTGTGCTTTTGCAAAGTGGGAACGAAGTGTGGGGTCGAGGCAGTGTTGTGTTACCTTCGCCTTGTGCCGATGCCGTGGCTGATGCTACATGGTGTGTAGCAGGCAAGGCATCGGCCCTTTGGTAAGGGAGGGAGAGAGGGAAGGAGAGGGCAGGGAGACGTCTACAGGCCACGGGTCTAACGGTTTGCCTATGTTATAAAATCCTTAACCTCTTCATTTAATGGGGACTTTGCCCAGGGGAGCTAGAAAATTTTGTTGGCAAGAAAAGCAAAATAAAAAGCTTTAATATTATGTAAATATATTTAAAAGAAGGGGACCCCTTAATTTCCTCACATGTACTTAGTGAATCTTTAAAATTGTTTTTTGTTAGCACTTAAAAACTTTTTTTCACCTGTCTCTTTTTAATTCAGTTTGTAGAGTGGACTTCAGTCCTGTCCAGTCTAATGTTTGAGTACTGTTTTCGATTAATTGTGTATTGTAACTACTCCCTTTGTGTCTCCAAACATAAGTGTTTTAAGCCCCTTTGAGAACTTGACAAACAAGAAAAAAGAAAGGAAACCAACCTGAGGACCCCCTCCCCATCTCTTATGAAATACTGCAGGTCATAAACAGGATCAGAGCTCATGCTAGACTCAAAGTAGAATGCACCAGCTTTTTTTCCTGAGGCGCAGTGGAGGACTCTTGACATTTTCCACTTACAGTCAAGGTTTGCTTGGGGTTTTATTTCTGTTATTGGTGCCTCACCCCCCCCACCTTGGTGTTAGTCCACAACTATGTTGACCAATATCTGTCTTGTTACTGTTCTGGAGGAAGAAAGTTGGGGTTTTTTCATCACGATGGCACCCATGGACGTTGGGTTGTAAAAAGAGCACAGACAGCAGGAGCATACAAAAATGGGAATGGCGATGGAATTCAATCTATTGCCAAATGGTTGTTTATGGTTTGGTTTAATAGTTTTTGAAAGTTTGAGGCCTCTGTGTTCTTTGTAGGTGGTGGGAAGGGGTGGGTGAATGAGGAGAAAGGACAGAGGTTAGGCTGAAGGAACAGTGAAGTAAGTAATTGCAACTACATAAGCAAAAATGTTTAAGCCTGGGAAAAATGCAGTTAGCAAGTGGTGCGGCCTGTGTTTGGCTGTTAGTAAGCCTGGGGTTTCACTTTCCAGCCCCCTGAAAACTGATTTGCACTTGTACAAAGTACATGCACTGTGCATCCTGTTGAATGTTGCTGCTGTCCATGTCCAGGCTTGGCCTAAAATTCCACAAGTATGTAGGCTATCTGGGAGGGCAACAAAATCAAATTATAGAAGGCAGTGGGATACCTGAGCTCCTGTGACACCCCAGCAGTGTGCCAGGAAGACCTCTTGGATTTTGTGGTCATCGCTTGCAGCTGTTACCACCACTGCAAGCCCTCCCTCCAGGACCTGCACAAATGCTGGTGTGAAGTGTGTGGATCTTGTCTTACATGAGCCTAATTTAAAGCTGTGCCCTCACAATCAAGGCAAAGCCTAGAGCTCCTTTGGTCTGCACTTGGCCTTCCCCTGTTGTCAGCATTGTATCCATCTTCATCCTCCTAGGGCTGAACATAAACAGTGATACTTACCAGGAGTTTTACTGAGATCAGTGCAATGCACTATGCTCTTCCTTCCAGCTTCTTTTTATTTTTTGGTATCCAAAATAAAATTGTAGTTGGTTCAATTGATGTGTCTCAGCATTCTTTGAAAAAATGGAGAAGAAAAAGAAAAAAAAAGAGCAAAACCATTGTTAGTCTTACCCATTGTCTGTGAGATTTTTTTATTTAATGTTCTAAGCCTGGAATATTGTTAAATAAACCAGAAAAATAAGTTAGTTACTAGATAATTTGTCTGATGTGTGGTCATATCTGCAGCACTTTATGACTTTGAACTCTTCCGCAGTAGGGGGAGGTTGTATTCTAAGGATTTAAAGCTATGCATTTATTTTCCTTTTGATCCTGTAAGTTATTTTTTAAAAATGCTGTACAAATCTTTTGGATTAAAAAAAATGAGGATGAAAAATGTTGGAAGTTTAGATGGTTTCTCTCACTTAAATACGTGTGGTGTTTTTCATTTATTGATAAGATTTTCTGTTGTTGGGTGGAGAAGGAAAATTGCAGAGCTGTTTTAAATATTGCTGCAACTTGAGTTAACCCTCATGTTGCTGCCAAGAGTGGGCCCAGAACAATTTCTTAATAACACTATTAAGTCAATTTAATGTTTTTGCTTCTTGACAGCTTCTTTGAATCTACAGCCTAACATTTCCTTTTCTCTTCAGTACTGCTGAGACATCTTTTTGGAGGGACAATAGAGGAACGAACTTCAGCTTTTGAGTACTTTCATGCTGAAAAAGTGAATTTTTGAGCAGGCTCTTAAACTATGTACTCTGTGTCAAAAGAAGAATTGCCCTTGTCACCAACTAGGTATTGCCAATTCAAGATTAAAACTCAGTGGGCTAGGTGAGGTTTTTTGGGGTAACAATATAAATGAAGGGAGTTTTGTGTTTCTGACCAACTCTTGGAATTTCACCTCCCTCTGCCATCAGGGATTATGTGAAGACAAAGAGAAAAGCCTGAACCGTACTGAAGTTGAAAAGGTGAATTTTTCCAGCAAACATTGTCCAAAGTGCTTTGGTTTAAAGGAGGGCAATAAAGTTCTATATTATTTATGGAAAGGGTGTATGGTTTTAAGTTTCTATTGCAGCAGTCTGTTAGATTAATTTCAAGCATTTTCTTTAACCAATGTCGTGGTGTCCAATTAGCTCTACAGGAGCATTTGTAAGCAGGCAAAAATATTAAAAGCAAAAGAAACACAAATTGGTTATTTGTGATATTGTATAGAACTTCTGAAAACTTAGAAGTGGCGTGTAGTTCTTGATTTTTGTCCAGCTTAAAAAGAAGGGGCTGCCTGAGGACATCATTTCTGAAGGAGGGGAAATGCATATATATGAACACAGAAGTAGTGTATTTTACATACTCCATGACAACTGGATAAAGGAAGTTTTATGCTGGAAAAATTACATTTTAGTGTCTGCACACCATCCTCCTTTTCATAGTCTCCATTTCTGAGTGTCCTTCTGAAGATCTGATGATCCTGGTTCTGGTGGTGTTATCTAGTCTAGACTGCCTTTTTAGCTCTGCTGAAAGGACTCTCGTGATCTCTTAAGTTTTGTGGGTTTTTTTTCCCTTTGGACCAGACTATGTAGTCTGTCTTTCCTTATCTCCTCCAAATTAATGTTCTGCTAAATTCAAAACATTTTTAGGGAACATAGGGAAATTATGGAAATTGGTTTTGCTTTTTTAGTAACATTTGGTGCTGTTGAGAGAATTTGAAGATACAGCTTCATTTTATGTCTGCCTTAAGAGCACATCAGTAAAGCATGTCTTAATGATACTATTTAAACTGTAATTTCAAAACATCTCTGCAGTTGCAGTTTATAATGCGGTTGTTTTTAAGTACAAAAGGATTTCCTTTAGATTGAACAACAAAAATCAATTAAATATACTTTTATTGTTGTTGCAGTGCCCTTTCAGTGCCCCTGCAGTTGGGTTAAAATGCCACAAGGGAATTGAGTTTAGCATTAAAAAAATGGAAAAAATGAAAAACTAACCACTGTCTTTGAGCTTACCACGTGTTTTAAAAACACAATTGGATTTATATGTTTTTAAAAATTCAAAGGCTGTTGCAGCAACTATTTTCAAATAAGAGTCCCTCAGAACTTGGAATTGTTAAAATATTAAGATTTTTGAGCATTTCTACTGACATTTCCACACTGAGTGGTATTGATTTCTCTTGCTGCCAGAAGATCACAGAAGTGATGCTGCCATCTGCAGTGCTTTGAAATGATGGTCAGATGTAACTTTTTTTCAGAGGTTTTGAAAAGATTTTTACCTGCTGCACACGTGTGCTGATTTCCTTGCATCACAGTTACTTATTTCCAGTGACTTGAGTTTGCCAAATCCTCCATCCTGTCTTCTCTCCCTGGTCCTGCCTGGGCAGAATGCTGGGTGGAAGCAGTAGGGAGGCAAATTCCAGCTTCTCTTACAGAGAGACTTCTTTGAGAGCCGATAAAATTCAGTTTAAAAAGAGTTTAAACTAGGTTCTTATTCCAGTCCATGGGGTCTACAGCACATGTGCCATGGTGTGAAAAGGCAGAGCTGGTGCTTCCTCTCCTCGCAGTGTTGTACACTTGGATACATGGCTCAATTGGACCAAAATTGCCTGTCTGAGGGGAGTATGCTGGGGACTTGAGCTCAGCACAGCTAGGAAACTACACTCAGAGCCAAAGGCATAATAAGCATGTCAGGGTAGAAGCAGTATCTGTGCTGCTTGCCTTAGATAGGGGTTTAAGGTAAATACTGTAATAAGATACTGGTTTGTGCTCTAGGCTGAAGCTCTGCCTAGGAATTTTTGTGATTATTCAAATAGCTATGTGTTTAAAACTGACATAGAAAAGAGTGTTCTGTGACATTTAAATAAATATTTTATATAGACAGTAAAGCTTCCATTTCTATTTGATAGATATTTTGGGGGTAACATTTACAGTGGTTTTCCTGGAATAAATGCCATGGTCAGAAGTACACCAAGATTCAGCTATCAGAAGCAGTAGGACAGTCCTGTTTGTAAGTATAAGAGACAGGAGGGGATACTTCCATTTGAAATAAGTGAGAAATGTTGTCTTTTTTTTTAACACTCTTAGCAAAGAGATAATTAAAATGCATCTGTAAATGTTTGTGATAGTCTCATAATTTAGATATATCTGTAGAGAATTAATCCCTTTGTTTTGCTTAGTTCACTGAAAATATGGCTGGATTTGTCCATAGCTGCTTGTGCATGACGTGATGTCCAACAGTGCTTCCCCAACAATGCAGAATAAGGTTATTTTTAACAAGGCAGTTTCTTTGATTACATACAGTCTTCTGTCTGTTCATTGTCCCCAAATACTTGCAGTTAGGAATGATAAGCTCATTTTTTATTTCTCGAGTGGATACTGCTTTGCTTTTAAATTTGAGACATTTTGTGTATCACTGTGTCTTTACAGACACTGCAATTGAAAGGGTTTCATTCTCCCTTTCTTTCTTTTTGCTTTTTTTGTTTGCTTTTTTTCTCATGAGTCATTAGTTAGGTTTACAGTGATAGGAATTTGCAGTTACAACAAGGAAGATGTCAAGTCAGCATCAGGAGAGCTCGTGCCAGAAACATCCCATCCCATATTGTGAATGCAGTGCTCCAAGGGAAACCTTCATCTTCTCAAAAACGACCTTCTGATGTGTGTGTGAGAGAAAAAATGAAAATGAAGTGCTTTTGCAAGCAATGCACAGTTCTGTATCGTGGGTGTTAGTGCAGTTTGGTGTGAGTTTGTGCTCTGGGATGCACTCAGTGGTTAAGTTTCTTGAGCACACAGCAGAACTTATATGAACAGAAGGAATTTAATAACAAATGTGGAAAATGCAATTGCTTTACTTAAGGGAACTGATAGAAAGTGGGTCCATCTAGGGAAAACACTGAAATTTTATCAGGAGTCTCCAATTCCTGTCCAAAAATCCTGATAGTATTTAAAAATGCTAAATTACTAACCTTCCTGTAGTCTGACATTTAAGAATGCTGTAAAACAATTGTTTTACACACTTCTTGGTGTTCACATGCTGCTGGCAATGAGCTCTGTTAACTTCAAAAAACTCCTGCACTCCCAAATGGCCAGTGAGTTCTCATTAATGAGGTATTGGAGAAGAAGGGAGATTAAAGCTCTTATTGTGACCTGGCCTCCAGCCTGTGGGAATGTGGGCTGAAGGGACTGTTTCTGGATGATATTTTGACACATTGATCTACATAGATAAATATTCACATGCAGTCCAAGAACTTGCCACTGATCATAAATCTGTCTGGTCCCGAGGGAGCAAGCACTGTGATGAGTAAGCCAGTCTTGTGGATGAGTGGAGCATGTATCCCTTTTGTCCCTCATTCTAAGCCCCACTTTATTTCCTAGGCAGGCAGCAAGTACATTGGTGCTGCTCTTGGCTGTGTTATTTGCTGTGTGCCTCTTATATTCCAAGTGTAAGAATAGGAGAATGTGACCTGCATGTTTTCAAGCCTTGGTGAATGTAGGCAGAAGTTCACCTGCACTGTTCATGATTTGCTGCCTGGTTTGAATGAGCAGTGGGTTGAGGATAATACGGCGTTTACCCCGTGGTCTTGAGAATGCGAGACTGGCGTTGCTGCTCAGAGATTCCTGTGTACCTGCTCAGAGAAGTGAAGTGAGAAAAGCACAACTTGATGTGTGTTATATCTGAAGATATGACTCAATGCCCAAGTGGGCTTAAAGTGCTCACATGAACAAGTTGTGCTGTAGTCTTGCAGACAAACCACCTTGCCCATGCTCTGCCCACACCACCTCACCTCCGCTTCATCAATGTTCATGGAGATTTCACAGTTCTTTTTAGAGAGATAAATTCAGAGATAATACATGAAACTATTTGTTAAGACCATTGCAATATGCTTTTTGTGCCTTTTTTGGCAATGCATGCTAGAACTGATGGAAGATAACATTCTTATTTTATCCCAGAGACAGCTCTTCCCTGCAGTGAGGGGATCAGCTCAGTCCGCAAAGTTGATCTGTTGGCTGCACTTCTGCCTTTTCTCTGGGCTGTTTAGGAAAGTTGCTGTGCTCTGCAGAGGGAAAATCAGATTCCTCCAGAGTGTTTTCCCTGTGTTTTTGTGTTGCTGGGGCTGCTTTCTGGTCTGCACATGCCTGAAGGAAGGGGATGGGCCACGGCTTTTGTCGTGATTCTGCTGCTTCTCTGAGCTGATTGGCCACCCCTAGAAGAAGATTGTGCAGAAGGTGACACTGCCGGGTGATAAGTTTGCAAACACCAGGACTACAAAAGGATTTGTTCATTTTATATTTATATTTAGGCTAAGATTAAAATGATACAAAATGTGGCCTTAAAAGGAGTCTGCAGAGTCTATGCACTAAAACCTTGACTTAGGTGTCTAAATACAGATTTAGGGGCCTTATCTCCAAAAGCAATCCATTTTGTATGCTCTGCCTTCAGACTCTCTAAAAATGCCGGCATCACAAGTGTGTCTCTTTTAATATCTTTCAAATCATGATATTTTGGGGTGGACTGTATATGAAATGCAAACTAGAATTTTTTATTTTACATGTGTCCATTTTGTCTTCCATTGTGCTTCAAAGGTTAGTATCTATAGAATTATCCTGTCTAAAAAAGCTGTCGGAACACTTCAGGTCCCAAATGTCGGTGAGCTTCAGAAGTAAGAGAAATATTCTCCCCCACAATTCATAAGCTGAAAGGCTTAAGTATTCTGTTGTTGAAAGAGGCAATTGTAACTGCATTTTGCCCAAATATGAGAGAATGTGAAGTGTAAATATTTACATTTTTAGGTAAAATTCTGAGTAAAAGGCTTAAATGTAAGCACCTCATATTGTGCCCTTACATGCATCATAGCAATATAGAACCAGATTCATAGTATTTCAAGGCTGTAAGTGAAAGAACAACCCTCTTTTATTTAGTCATTATTCTGCTTGTGAGATGTTTCAGTTTCAATGATTTAGTCGTAACAAGTGTAAAATCAACACTTTCAGCAGATGTGAATGAGCAATTCTATTGCATGGATCTTCCTTCCTCGGTAAACAGGAACTCACGCTCCTTTGTTAATGCAGAACAAAGGAAAGGAGGCAAATGAGGGTACACTATTATAGGTGGAAGGTTGGGTGTTTGCTTTTTGCTCATGCAGCTGAAGCAATGATGGATTTCAGAGCCAAGTGATGGATTCCATCTGTGCATTTGAGTCTAACGATGGGCAGATGGTATCTTTGCAAAGGATATATGGTCTTTGTCTTCAAGTCAGCACTCTGCCAAGCAATGTCTGGTTGTGCAAATTCAAGCTTCTTCAGTCTCTTAATCTCTGCAGTTTTGGGGCTATTTGGCCTTAGATCTTCTTGTTTAGGTTATAGAGCAAACTCTGTTAGCTGTAGCATCTCTGGTGCTAATGATGAGATGCTGCAACTCAGGAAAAGGAGCTAGAAAATGTAATTGTTCCTTTACATCATAAAAAGAGTTGTTTAACCAAATTCCACTCAGCCATGCTTCAGCTGAAGGCACTGGAGGTTGTAGAAACTCAGCTAAGGAATATAAGAGCTTTACTGACAGGGCAGTTGGGTGGATTAAGGTCTTGAGTCATGCAGGACCTTGTGTGGACTCCACCATGAGATTGCCTGTGTAGGACAAGTTGCACAACCTTGTGCAACAACCTTGTCTTGTTTGGTTTAGATGTGAGTGCTGAAGCAGCCTCCTAACATTTTGCATGGCTGGAAGGCAGGTGGAAGTAGTGGACCCCATTATGTTATTTTTAGAGATATTTTTGTAGTAGCTAAGTAATAAGTCAGTTTTCTTAGACCGTGTAGGTACTGTCCCACCACGAATGCTTTACTTGGAGCTCCCTTGTGCAGTGCTGGAGTAGTATTGAAGTTCCATGGGCACTGATGTGTGATTCTTGATACAACTCAGTTGTAGTAAGACTTTTAATGCATTGAACAAATGCATTCTTAGGAAATACTTTGATACCCATGTCATTAAGATTATGTGTGCCTTGCCTTACAGACAGGGCAATGATCAAGATTTTTGCAGTTAAGAGTATAAAATGTTATATATCCACACACACATGCAGTCCTCTCTTGGTATTTGCAGAAACTGTTGCCTGCCAGTTTCAAGCTTTCTATCTTCAAAGTTTCTAAATTACAGATGTCATTACAGACAGTAATTTTGGGTTTGTGGCTTTGTCATACTGTATGAATTACTGCATTAAAGCTGCAGATGTAGTGGAATAAAACAAGATTCAAATGGGCATATTGCCAGCAAGGAAAGAAAATATTTGAGACCTGCAGTTCCCAAAGCAGATAACCAAAAAAGCAAGGAAGTTTTGTTTCACATCAGTATTGCTTTTAAGAAAAGAGAACGTGACATAGTTTTGTAAGAAAATAATTACATTTGTCTTCATTTCATTGTACTTGTGCTCTGCTAGGAGAGCTTTGATACTTCACAGAGCATTAATTGGGCACGAAAATTATATCCCCCATCCTACCCAAAACGTCTTCTGAGTTGTGTAAAGCTGAGTTAGAGTGCTTGGCTCTGATACATTTCTGCTTTTTGTTGTGTTCCTGTTTTCTGCCAGAGTATGCTTTCCAGGTCATGGACATTTTGCTGTCTGAGGGAATGCCTAACCTTGATTGCTAACATTGCTCAATATTTTAAATTATCCTGGAGAGGTAAAGAAAAAAAAAATGAAAGTTGGACCAAAAAAATGCACTGAACTTGTTTCTGAAGGAGGAGTTTGAGGGAACAGTTAAAACCTTTCTTTTTCTTCTTGTTGACACACTGGTAGCACTGGTAACATGGTTGATATAACTAAACACCTGGTAAGCTCTGCACCGAGTTTCCCTCTGACGTTAACTTCACTGGCATGAGGAAACGAAGTCACACCAAATCAAAGCAAAGCCGTGCCACCTCCTGACCTCACATCTCATGCTGGTGTTTCTCATGTGTACAAACCAGGGACTGAAGTTAATGAACCTTATGAGTGTTCAATGAATTTGGGATTAAGCTTTTAATCTGCTATGCTGTGGGCAAGGGTTTGGTTACCAGCTCTGGCTGCCCAGGTGCGATGTCCTGCAGCAGGAGGCAGGTGATGCTCCATGTTAACCATTTGTACCAAAACTGCTGATTAGGGCCCCAAGGCCGTGTTCTTTACAAAGCCAACCCACAAGGTGTACTCTGTTCTAGGAAGGTTATTTTTAAAACAGAAACAGATAGTTCTGTATAACAGTATTTTTTAACGAGCATGTCAACCAGTCCCAACTAAGGAAATTAGAGGAGTTGGAGTCAGACCTCATTCTTTAAAAAAAGTTCAGTGGTACCACTGCAAATGGCTTATGAAATCTGCAGCAGTCTAAGAATTACACAGAATGAAAGGACTTTGTAAACAAAATGTTACTGGCACGATACGTTCTGCAGACCAGGTGTGACTCAGTGATGAAGTTTGTGATTTTTTTACTGAATGTATCCCAGTGAACAGAGTGCCTGCAGAGCAGTAACTGTTGTCTTTCTGGCAATTGGATATAACCTAGAACTAACTAGATAACTAATTGGTAACTAGAAATGGAACATTTGTGCTATGAAACACTTCTTATAGCTGAGGTACAAGGACTTTTCTTGGACATATTTTTCCAAAATATCATCTTGTTAATGAATAAAGTCATCCAGGTGAATACAGATATCACCTAGTCTGCCGGCTGGAGTGTTCTCATGCTAATTAATACCACTACCTACATGTGCCCGTCTTACTTGTGCATTCCTAACTGGAATCGCTGCGTTTCACAGTGTATAATTTTAACATTAAATAGTCTGCTGAAAATTAGTAGGAAAAAGGTCAAGAAATGCAAAATCCATGTTCTCTTGATGATGCTGTACTTCCTAATTATATGATACAGATATTCGAAGTGCAACTAATTTGAGCCAGAAGCAACTGTCAAGAGCTGCAAATGCTGCCATTAGTAGTGCTTAGTAGGTGCTAGCAGAGTTCTTTGCATTTGGTTGTAGGCATGTATTCTTCCTGTGGTCCTCATGGGTTCATTTTTGGAGTCAATCTATTAAAGACATTATGTGTAGTCATCCAGTACTTCAAGGAGGAAGGGGTATTTGAAGATACAAGAAAGGATGTAAAACAACAAAACAGGTGGGCAATGTTGAGGCCTGGAATTCAGCTTAAGCATGGCTCTCTTAAGGTTGTACTACAGTGGCATATGGACTTACTAGTTTATGCTCTAATATAATGACCTTTATTGTATCTTCTATCCATCTCTTCCACATCAATTTTTAGAGTGATTTATTTTTTTTTCTCAATATTTACTCATTAATACTAGTCATAAAGTATTCTAGTGAGGCACAAGTGAAAACCATGTTTTATCCCAGTCTTCTAATCCAATTATGAAAGTATTTGTTTTCTTCCCTAAAGAAGAAAAAACGTGTACATACCCACATATGTATACAGAAAATTATTGCAATTTAGCAATGAAGTCCAGTTTTTTCAGTCAGATTCTTCCAAGCTGCCACCCTTGGCTGTAAAGAATGAAGTAATCTTTGCAAGTTTGGTTCTGGCTGACAGCTAGCACATGGTTTTGCTGAGGGCTGTGGGGACAGGGACTGAGGCTGGGTGGCTCACTGGGCAGCATGTGTCTGCTGTTGTGCCAGCAGCCTCTCTGCCGGTATGATCTATTCCTTGCAAAGGCATCAGGGTCTGTGTTGAAGTGGCTTCACAGCATGCTCCTCTGGCTTGGCACATGGGGGCTTGGAGGGGGAGATGCTGAGACCTCTTCTTCCTGCCCAGTCTCTGACGTTTTTAACTACAAAAAGGGCTGAGTAAATAAAGGGCTGCCAAAGTGCCTGTGCTCCCTAGAGAAATGTCACTGCTGTTGCAGGAGTGTAGGTGATGTCATCCTGGTGAGTTGTTCTGGATGTCCCTCTTTGTTCTGAGAGTGCTCCCATGTGCCTCACATTTGACTGCAACTACTGGTTTTTAACTTGAACTCTTCTCTCCTCCGGGATAAACCTGCGTGGGGCTGGCTGTGCTGGTGTACTCCATGCTGGGCAGAGCACTCCTCTGTAAAGTTACCACAAAGATTAGCAGGACAGCACTTTCAGAACAGCTTATTCAGTAAGATAATGTTTTCTGTTTCCTCAAGCAAAACAAGGAATGCTGGTGACTGCCTGAAGCAGAGTTTGGGCTTTGCTGGGACAGCAGCACTGGTCACAGACTGCATGAGGACACAGACATGTTGGCCAGATGTCTTACCATGCCTTGGGAGGGAGGTCGTACTGTGGCTGAAATGAAGGTGGTGTGACCCTCAGCACTGCTAGATTTTCTGTGTGGATAGTTGCAAAGCTTCAAGTGCAATAACAAAAGAAATGCTGATGTAAGGGCTACAGAAGCTGCTGGTGCAGCTTGAAGAGTTGGCAAGGGCTCACTTTTCTTTTCTTGCAAGGAACTGTTCCCCTTTTACCTTCTGTATCACCAGGAGTTTTGTCTGAGAGAGGTACTAACTGGTGGCAAAGCCCCACCAGAGAACCGAATGTGAGTGGGCTAGCTGTTCACACCATGTGTTACAGGGTGCTGACGGAGATGTAAGGCTGGAGTCTGGAATAGAAACTGCATTTTAGGGTCATATCCTTCAAATCACCTAGAAGTCAGTGCACAGTGTAATGCATGGGTTTCAAATGTCTTGTATATTTATGGAAAAAGGCCTAGAGAGAAAAGTATTGGAAGCAGTAGAGAGCTGCCAAACAAGCCAGTGTAAGCTCTTGAGCTTTTATTTCTCAAGTTCTTTTTTTTTCCTCCCCTTGATATGTTTACATTGCTAAGTTACTTTATGCTTCTTAAAAAGAAAGCTTCATTCAAATTGTTTTAATTATTTAGCACCCAACAGAAATTAAACACAGCTATAACTTTTTGCTGTTGAGTGTGAGTGTGCTGTCTATTGGCTTAAAATCATAGGATCATTTAGGCTGGAAGAGACCTACAAGATCATCAAGTCCAAACATAAACCCAGCACCACCATGTTCACCAGCAAGCCATGTCTCTAAGTGCCACATCCCCATGTTTTTTAAACAATTCTCTGGGCATCCTGTTCCAATGCCTTCACCATTTCAGTGAAGAAGCTGTTCCTAATATGTAACCTAAGCCTCCCCTGGCAAAATGTCAGGCCATTTTATTTGGTCCTGTCACTGTTACCTGGCTAGACCTACCTTTGAGAGGTAGCTCCAGGTATCAGCTTTACTGGAAACTGATGATCAGCTTGGCATAATGAAAATAGGACTATAAGATCTGTTATAGTAAAGAAAGTGGTTTGTTTTGTTTTTCTTTTTATTCTTAGAAAGGAGAAAAGAATTGTGCCTTGAAAAATATTGCACACAAAATTGGCTCTTGCAGAGCCATAACATTTGAGCTAAATCCTCTGGTCAGGTGGAAAAAAAAAGCAGGCGTGAAGCCTGTTTATGCTACCAGTGATGCCTGAGAAGTGCTGATGGCTGATGTCCTGAGAAGGACTGACAGGGTGCACTATGATGTATCAGCCTGTTTGAACACCTGGTTGAAGAGTAAGGTTGTAAAGTGGCTCTGCAGAAGGGCCAGTATAATTCCTGTAGCTGTCACCTCCCTTCTTAGAAGCAGAATGGTTGTAAGGTGTTCGTCAACACAAATGCATATTTCTATATGAAAGGAGCTAATCCCTTAAAATTTTGGCAAGATATTTATAGAAGGTAATTAAATGTAGGAACAAAAATAGGATGTTTGCGTCATACTCCTGGAGCATTATCAATAATGGGACTTGTTTTGTGAGTAGTTGCACATTTCTTCAAAGGAACATGTGACGCTCTCTAATTGAAATATTAATAGTAGATAATGACACTGTGGAATGATGGCCGCTTAAATGGAGACATGCTTTAACAGCTTTTAATCTGTGTGGTAACTGCATATTAAAAATCTTTGACAATTTTGATGAAGAGCAATTGTAGAGCATGCACAATAGCTGTTCTTCTAAGTTAACTGATTCCCTAAGTCTCATGAATCTGCACTAGATTAATGGGCTATAAAATTTCATTCAAAATTAAGTTTTCACTGAAGAATAAAAACATCTAAAAAAAATTTCAAAACAATTAGCTGTCTTTACTGCAAAGTAGTTGTTTTCCTGTGAAAAGTTCAGTGCATATTTTTTGAGGAACAAGAAAGTTGAAAACGGAAAGAAAATCCATGAGTGTGAGATCACTCCAGCATGTGTTGAGAAAGAGGATTTTGAAAAGAAATCTGTTTTTTCCTAGTAAAGGACTGTTATGAGACAATTAGGAAATTTCGTATGTAGTATAGTCTAGACCTTTCTGTACTTGCACATTCATACTCTATTTGAAGCCCCTGACCTGCTTGTGTTATCAAAGAAGAGAAAAATGAATGAAATTATATATTTGGAACACAAATGTTGTAGTTGTCTTGAAGACAAAATATATGTATGCTCTTTGTACTTTCTGATTCCAAGTTAGAACTGATTTTTAAGTAATTTTGAGTATGAAATTGAGCTCCATCCAGAGGCTCAGGGGGCTTCAGTAAAACTATCTTAAAAAAAAAATAAACTAAAAGACTCCACAAAGTTCTGTTCCATCAGGGATTTTTCCTGCTGGAGGTTGGGTGATGGCCCTGGGAGGGTGGCAGCAGAGGTTGGGCAGCCTGGTGCAGCTAGGTCATCAAGCTCGGGCACTGCCCTGCAAAGGCAGCACCTCTGGGGCTGTGCAGATGTGAGTGCTTCCACCCAGGCCACATGAGCCCTGCTTTCCCTGGGGCCACTGCTTTGGGCCCTACACCAAGAGGCATCTCTAGTAGTGACAATCCACAGACAGCTTCTGCCCCTTCCCCGACTCTTCACCAGGTGTCGGCCAGATAAAGACATAAATGTGCTGGCCAGGGGTGGGTTTGAAGGATGTGGAAGCAGGGCAGAGAGGGAGAGGAAGGGATATTGAGACTATTTTCCGTGTTTTTATTAAGTCAGTAGCATCTGAGGTTAATCTCACGTTAATGTCAATGCTGTAATGGCTTCTGATTGGCTTCAAAAATTTTTTAATAATATGGAAATGTGCTTTTTAGCATTTTGTATTTTAATAAATTGCAGGTATCTCAGGGAAATTTTTAGTACTGATTGGTTTATGTGCTATGTTTCCTGTTAACTAGATTTTTCCCAATATTCTCTAATTACCTTGTACCTCTCTTCCTGATTCTAATTACTAGAGCTTTGTATATGATAACAAGCACTTCATTTCACAAGTGATTGCAGTGTTTTGAAGTGAACTACTCCAGAAACTTTCAATTACCTTTTAAATTCTGTATACCAACTCGTGACTTCTGCTTGCTTATTTGATGGAAATACTGTCACCCTGAAGCCGTGGGAAGCAGAGACTGTTTGAGTGGCAGCAGAGCATTTTTGTCGGCTGGAAGAGGCAGATCAGAATGTGACCTTCAGCTGGATGCTCTTAAGCTTGATTGGGATATGGAAATTACATTCTCTGTCTCTGGGAAGAGAGGTGATGCAGTTTAAACTACTCTTAATGATCTTTCCAATGTTTTTTTCCTTCGCACACATACCCCCCTCACATTCCCAGAATATAATATAATATAGTAAGGGAATATTTAAAGAATCGACTTTCCCAATGTATTGGTTGCCCAACTATCTCTCCATCTGTGCTGTGAGCAAGATGGAATGATTAATTCAATCTTTTAATAGCATGTGGTCAGAATAAAAGATGTTGGAATTCACAAAAAAGCAGTAAAAGTAGAAGCTGTAAAGATGATATTGGGTATTGTGATACAATATATCCTGTACTATCTAGGAATATGATGATAGAGTCAATACTGTCTCAAAAATAAAAATATTTTGTCTTTTGAAAGGTATAGATCATAGTGCAAAGTATAAATTGTTTTCTGTTGTCTTTTTAATTCTTCTGGTGAGATGCTAAGACGCAGTTGGCAATATTTTGCTTTTGGTTTGGATTTCTAGTTTGGCCATAAGTAGATCAGTCTTTCCAGTTTGACCATAAGTAACGAGATCACTCTTTGCTTCAGTTTCTGCATATGAAAGTGCTGATGAATCATAGAAGCATTGAATCATTTAGGTTGGAAAATTCCAACAGTTAACCCACACTGCCAAGTCCATGACCAAACCATGTCCCTAAGTGCCACATCTACATGTCGTTTAAATAGCTCCAGGGTTGGTGACTCAACCACCTCCCTGGACAGCCTGTTCAAATGTTTGATAACCCTTTCAGGAAAGAAATTTTTTCCTAGTATCTGATCTAAACCTCCTCTGGCACAGCTTAAGGCCATTTCCTCTTGTCTTGTCAGTTATTACATGGGAGAAAACATATACCCTCTCCTTGCTAAAACGTAGATAAGATATGCCCTCTCCTTGCTTTCAGGTAGTTATAGAAAGCAATAAGGTCACCCCTGAGCCTCCTTTTCTCGAGGATAAGCCCCCCCAGCCCCCTCAGCTGCTCTGTGGCTGACTTGTGCTACGGACTCTTCACCAGCTCCATTGCTCTTATCTGGACATGCTCCAGCCCCTCAATGTCTTTCTTGTCATGAGGGGCTCAGAACCAAGCACAGGATTCGAGGTGTGGCCTCATCATTGCTGAGTAATGGTCCTGCTGGCCACACTATTGCTGATACAGGCCAGGATGCTCATTGGCCTTCTTGGCCAGCTGGACATACACTGGCTCACGTTCAGATGCTGTCAACCAGGACCCCCAAGTCCTTTTCCACTGGGCAGATTTCCAGCCACTCTGCCCCCAGCCTGTAGCACTGCATGGGGTTGTTGTGACCCAAACTCAGGACTTAGAAGCTGGCCTTTTTGAATCTCATACTCTTTCAATCCCCATCAATCCAGCTGGTCAAGCTCTCCCTATGTAGAGCCTTTCTGCCCTCCATCAGTTTGACACTCCTGCCCAACTTGGTGTCATCTGAAAACTGGCTGAAGGTGCATTTGATCACTTCATCCAGACCATTGATAAAGATCTTAAACAGGACTGGTGCCAATCCTGAGCCCTGGGGAACCTCACTTGGTACCGGCTACCAGCTGGATGTAGCTCCATTCACCACCACACTCTCTCCATGGCCATCCAGCCCGGATTTTACATAGCAAGCAGTCTGTCTGTCCAAGCCATGAGCAGCCAGTTTCTCCAGGAGAGTGCTGAGTTTCAGCATTCTGAGTTTCAGCAGAAGCTGAATATCTGACTTTCCACATTTTCTGAGCTTTGGGCACTTAAAATGTTCTCCAGACTTGAAGGTTTATGATGGAACCCTTCTTCCATGCAAGGTGTGGGGACTTACCTGCTTAGGTTTATTTCTACAGTATTTGGGATTAAATCAAGAATATCAGCTGTGCTTTTCTTCTTCTCCTTCTTCTTCTTCTCTTTCTACTCTTCTCTTTCTTATCTTTCTCCTTCTCCTCCTCCTTCCTTCCTTTTCCTTTTCCTTTCCCTTTTCCTTTTCCTTTTCCTTTCCCTTTTCCTTTTCCTTTTCCTTTCCCTTTTCCTTTTCCTTTTCCTTTCCCTTTTCCTTTTCCTTTTCTTCTTTTTTTCCTTTTTCTTTTTCTTAACTCTCTTTGTTGTGAAATAACCATCATTTACGGTTTTCTGATATGAGGTTTCTGCTCTGCAGTCAGTTATGACATTTACTCAGTCTCTAATGGTGTGACAGCAGCATCATGCTTTGCTGATTCATATTTTCTTCAGCATTTCAAACTCACTGCCATTACCCTGGTTTTTGGTCAAAACTGTAACCCAAATGCTAATTTTTCATAGTTAGACATGAAATTTTAAAACCTTAAGAATTCTGTGCCACATTTCATGCAGATAACTGTGAAGATTTTTGATATGGGATGTGGTCTTTCCTAGGGAAGACCTTTTCTGAGATTACTCACATTTCATTTTGGTTGTTATTTATGGCTTCTTCACTGGATTTCTGAACATGATTTGGAGAAATCTACATTTATTTGGGACTTTAGTAAGAAGGAAAGTGTCTTTAAATGTCAAATGTTTGGTTAAAATGAAATTTTCTCTGTAGGGAAATAGCACTTGGAAATAGGGAATTGCACTTGGGAAGGCTTTTGTATGCTCGGGGGTATGTCTGAGAGCAAGGACTTGAAATGGTTTCTTACATCCTGAAGGATGTAAAGCATTGTCAGATACAGCTGCATCTATAGCTGTTTGGGAAGTCCTGGAGCCTAGACAATCTTTGGTTCCTGGTAGAGAATGAAAAAATAATTCTAATGTCTCAAACTTCTGCAGGATGAGAAAATGCCTTCTGCAGCTACTAGACTATGCAGAGCTATTTCCATTGCCCCTATTTAAATATCCTGGGATAAGCTTCTCTTTTTCATCTCTCATTTCACAACAGGAAAAAAGTATAATTACATGGTGACATGACTTGAAGAGCATTGAGAAGTTTTACATAAAATGACATTGCCTAAGGTATTGCAGAATTACATTTGCCCAGAGGGAGGGAGTATGGGAATAAGCATCAGTAAATCTGTTCAAAAGATAATCAGATGCTTTTTCTTGATTTAAAGATACACCTGTATATAACTTCCCTATCTTTAGTGTGACTGGAGTAAAAGAGAAGAAAGCCAAAGAGTAAGACTTAATAGGTAAATATATAAAAGGAATGAAAGATAAGCAGAGCAGAGAATACAAATGGAAAAATCTCCTTCTCTATACTTATGATAGTATTTTCCCATGTAAAAAATGATATGGGTAAATGGAGCCTTTAAATATATGCATATGTAGGGAAGATTAATTTTTTCTTGGAGCTAGCATCATGTTTCTTCTCACGATATTTTTAACAAATCCAGTAATCTTTCATATGCAGGCTGTGTCTGTTCAGTACAGTCTAAGGAATTAGTGGGATTTCTTCATATTACTGCAACAACTGTTCTGCACTTATTTCACAAAACCCAACGTTTTATTTTTGTGAATTGCCTTTTATGACTGAGGCTGGGACAGCTCACATATGGATCGCTGTCACTGAGCTGAGTTAGTGCCGTGCCTTAACAGTGACAGTGCTCTTCCCCGCACTTCTCCAGTCCAGCCTCATGGCAGCAGAGCCCTCCCTTCCAAGCAAAGGCAATGTTTCATGGCTTCATCCAAGTCCCCAGCTGGCATCTGTCCCAACACAAAATGATTGCACAGTGAAGCAAAACATGCCATGTGTGGTGTAACGCCAGTGGGTAATCAGGTGCCAGATATTTTTGCACAAGTATGTTGAATGTACTATCAGCCTTTATCTGAAATAATTCTTAAGACTAGTGTTTCTCCAGGAAAACAAACAAACAAACAAACAAACAAACAAACACTAACTTAAGCCAGGAATAGCAAGAAAGTGTAAGACAAGGACTAGTGTGTGATGTCAGAAGTTGCTTGGTGTCTGTTGGGAACTTGCAGAGTCATAATTTCACTAATATAATTTGTACTTGTAGATGTAAGACAACTTTTCCATCTCTTGATTCCTTCTCTATCACCCCATGCCCCTCAAATGCTCTCTTTTTGACACATTCGGTTGGGAAATTTACTTCCAAGAGCAGATTGTGGGCAAACTTGGATTCCTGATTAATTTTTAGCAGGTTTTAATGCTGCACTGTGGTATTTTCCATCTGACTGATTTGTATAATGGTGTGTTCAATCTATCTATTTGGCATTCATAAAAAAACCCCCAAAAATTCAATATCTTATCTTCAGATGAATTTTGGCAAAAGGAACAAAGTACTCAGGAATGGCAGACGTGATCAGAAGTGAGATTCAGGACTTGGGAACTGCACCCTCTCATCTACTTTTGCTTTCTTTTACCTTAGGGCAGCTCCATATTTGTTAGGATCAAATTTCCTA
>VXBC01006579.1:341720-361960 GCA_013399945.1 Ploceus nigricollis
TTATATATATTATTTTTAACTATAGTTAGGTCTTTCTGTGGATACTCATGCTCCAAACTTGTGGTATTGGACTCTAATAATACCTGTTGCTCTCTAATACCCCCCAAGGCTTCACAGTGTGTCCATGAGTTGAAAAAACAAGAGGAAAATGAGGTGTTCTGCTCGTTTGTAGTATGACTTCTGCATGTGTTAAATGAGATATCTAGGGACAAGTCCTGTAATGGATTTTGGGAGCTTGTATTCTGTGAACGGGTTGTCATCTTGCCTGCAAATATTATCACTTCATCCCGTAAGCAAGCTGGCATGCTTATCAAAAAGCTAAACAAATGTTATAAATTTAAACAGCCTTAAGTTTGGTTGTTTTTTTTTAAAGTTGTTTTCATTGGCAATTAAAAAAAAATCATTTGTCTGGCTCAGCAGATGTTTGCTGCTAACTCTGAAGAAATGTCACTTGTTCCTGTGTTGACACTGTCAGGAAGGGATGAGTAAACACGTTATCTCCTTAGCTGGCTGAGCGTTCTGCTTCTCTAGTTGGCATATCTGCCAACTCCTCTCCTTTGTGTCATTTGCTGCCTTGCTGCACTTTGGCCATTTGTCCAGGCTTTCTGGATATGTGGTGCATTGGCTGGAGTTACAGCACTGGTTGGGTTCCCAGGTGTTCAGGCAGCCCAAATTGCTGCTGCTGTGTGGGAGCTCTGCTGTGTTGTGGAAANTTAAGCCAGGAATAGCAAGAAAGTGTAAGACAAGGACTAGTGTGTGATGTCAGAAGTTGCTTGGTGTCTGTTGGGAACTTGCAGAGTCATAATTTCACTAATATAATTTGTACTTGTAGATGTAAGACAACTTTTCCATCTCTTGATTCCTTCTCTATCACCCCATGCCCCTCAAATGCTCTCTTTTTGACACATTCGGTTGGGAAATTTACTTCCAAGAGCAGATTGTGGGCAAACTTGGATTCCTGATTAATTTTTAGCAGGTTTTAATGCTGCACTGTGGTATTTTCCATCTGACTGATTTGTATAATGGTGTGTTCAATCTATCTATTTGGCATTCATAAAAAAACCCCCAAAAATTCAATATCTTATCTTCAGATGAATTTTGGCAAAAGGAACAAAGTACTCAGGAATGGCAGACGTGATCAGAAGTGAGATTCAGGACTTGGGAACTGCACCCTCTCATCTACTTTTGCTTTCTTTTACCTTAGGGCAGCTCCATATTTGTTAGGATCAAATTTCCTAATATCTCTGTCAAAATCAGCCTGAACTTGTATTGTAAAAAGCTCATATATATGCTTCACCAAACCGTTTTTCAATGCAGCCTTATTTCCCATTGTCTGAGAGAAAGGCAATTCTGAAATGTCAAGACAAATTCCCAAATTAAAAGTCCTCTTTAGTTTTCTCCATTCTCATCCTCCTCTTTCTTGGGGAAGAGGTGGCAACATCCAGCTTTTTTGCTGTGTATGATCAATGATCCTGATGCAGAAGATCTGCATAGGGTTTCCTGGAGGAAGAGGTTCTTCACATACAGAGTGAAGACAGCATAAATCAGTTTGGAAAATGACCATCTATATAATTTTTGAAAACTCCAACTATCTTTTTCTCCATGCAGCCCTTCTGCCAAGTCTAGCAGCATCACAGAGTCCAAGACTAACATTGCTGAGCATACTATTGACAAATAAAGAAAAAGCACTCAGACTCCAGTAGAAAGATGTATGAAAATGCATCTTCCCTTGGCTCTTGTAACCAGGCAGGACTTCTTCACTTGCAAACACACCAGTCATATGCTCTGAAAAACAGGGCACTGAAAATACATGTGCAAGTGGAGAGGAAATATTTTTTTGATTGCTTTGGCTATAGCTGTAGCTTACTTTTCTAGCAGTCTGTGGATCAGTGCCTTGATTTACCCCACCAAACTGTGGTTGATTTGCATCTGTAAGTAGCAGTGCCAGTGTCTTCACTGGGGTCCTTTTTTGGCTTTGAGGACAATATCACCATGTAGAGATTCATGATCAGGTGTATGAAATTGCTTAGAGCTGTATCTCTTTCACCTAAATACCTGGAGGTGGGAGGAAGGTGAAGAGAGGGGAACGGGGAACAAAGCACTTGAAAATGACCTCGTCTTGACCAAAAAACTTCTTCCTGTGTCTTATTTGAAAGTCTAACACTTCCTTCTGCTTCCCTTTCCACACCCTGCTTTCCACACACGCTTCTCCCTTTATCTGCATTTATGCTCTCTTTCCAAGAATCACTAGAAGAAATGCAGATAGGTGTGTCATGCAAATGAAATTTTTAGTGTAGCTTTCCACTCCCCTTCCCACTGTTAGAGAGATGTCTTTCCACAGGTCTTGCATTTTTGAGTGCCAAAAATTCTTGCTCTGAACAGCCGCCTTATTTAGGGTATTGTTATTTTTCTTTGGTAAAAAATATTTCTTTCAGGACTGTAATGCTGGCATCATAACTTTCATCTTACTATTGCACCAGTTTATCTTATATCTTTTCTAATATATTANAGTTGTTTTCATTGGCAATTAAAAAAAAATCATTTGTCTGGCTCAGCAGATGTTTGCTGCTAACTCTGAAGAAATGTCACTTGTTCCTGTGTTGACACTGTCAGGAAGGGATGAGTAAACACGTTATCTCCTTAGCTGGCTGAGCGTTCTGCTTCTCTAGTTGGCATATCTGCCAACTCCTCTCCTTTGTGTCATTTGCTGCCTTGCTGCACTTTGGCCATTTGTCCAGGCTTTCTGGATATGTGGTGCATTGGCTGGAGTTACAGCACTGGTTGGGTTCCCAGGTGTTCAGGCAGCCCAAATTGCTGCTGCTGTGTGGGAGCTCTGCTGTGTTGTGGAAATGTCCACTTCGTGGGGCACAGGCTGAGTGTGCATTCCCCTGAAATACAGGGATGGAACATCTGTGAGCTTCCAGAATTGGTAAGTGTGAGTTGTTGTTTGTTGTTTCACTGGCATGCAGCATTTCAGGCTCTGTTTGTGTCTTGCGCATCGGTCAAACACGGAACTTTTGTGTGCCAGGGGTTTTGCTGTGGTTTTGTGAGCAGTTGTTAGCACTCGATTACCCATCAGTGGCTGTGTAGGAGCCTTATTAAATTAGGTCTTCCCCTGGCTGCTGAAATTCTTACAGCCATCTGACTGCTGCTCTTCCATTAATAGCATCTTGAGATACCTATGAGTTTGTAGGGCAAGGGACACATTTCCATAGTTTGGTTTCTCCTGCTGTTCTGGTTCTTCAACACCTTTCTCTTCCCATGAGTAACTCCAGGGCCAGCCTCTCCGATACCTCCATTTCCTCATGATTCTTAAAAGCTGGAAGGTTTGTCGCCTGTCTGATGCAAAACTCCAGCTGTGTTTGGAAACAAATGCTGTCCCTGGACAGATGTGTCCCTTACACAATGCATCCAGCCATCCGAGGTATGTTGGACCTGTTGGCTGTGTGCCTGTGGACCCACATGTGTGCATCACAGCTGTTCATCAGCAGAAGGCCCGATGGCCTCAACTGCTGAAACCAGCAGGATGCCTTTTCACAGAAGGACTAGTCGAGCTGGTTGCCACCTACCTGGTTTCCAGCCTTAAAGGCCTTCAGTCTTGATTGCATATTGATGTTCATTAGGAAAGTGATTGGAAGGAGAAAAGATTTTGGTGTGCAAATTTGGGAAGACAATTTGCATTTGAAAAATCGTAGCTTAGGACAGGCTTGAGGCACACATAGTTTATCTGGCTTATCTGTCATGATTTGAGTACCTAAATTGTCTTCTATTAGGATAGTCCTGGAATGACATTTGAATCTAGTCCCTGTATGCCTGGTTTCTGCCAAACCAGAATTTTACAGAGATGTTTCTGTAAGGCACACAAAAAAGGCTGTTGCTAAAAGCTGCATGGGTTCCCCAGCAGTTTACTGATTGCCTCTCAGAGTAGAAAATGAATTATTTTTCTACATCTGCTTAATGGCTATTATCTCAACATTGCCATGGTATAAATCAGAGAAAAAGAGTCAGAATATTTTGCAATAGGAAAAACTACTCAATAATTCTGTGGTACACTGAGCTATATGATTTCTTTAATCCATCTAGAAGAACTGGATTGTGCCTTGTCCTGTGGTGTTAGATGAGGACTGGAAATTACAGTTTGCCTTCTTTTCTCACTCAGTTTTGCTATACAGGAACGGCTCCAAACTTGGATCTTGTTATTCAGTCATGAAACTAAATATTCATTGTTAGTTCTTTTCTTTTTATTTTTTTTCCGTCTGTGCTTCTGCCAGTTACCTTCAGGCCTAATATTTGCATGTAAATTATTCAGTTATAGGAGGAATGAAAAAAACCAAAAAACTCTTGAGATTTGTCTGTAGGGATCTCTCCAGCACAAATACCACCAAAGTTCCTGCACTATGTGGCCAGTTCAGGAGGTGCAGGCAGGTCCCAGCATGGCACCTCACAGGTGGACACTGACCAACTTTTTGGATGCCTTCAGCTGTGCTCAGGTCTTGCCTGATAAGTACAGGTGACTGATTCAGACAACCTAAATTCTACCCTTGGCCTTCAAGGTCTTAAAAAGAAGGTTATTGAGGAAATTAATATAACGAAATTATATTTTAACATCCATATGACCCATAATATGCCACAATGCAGATGGTGGATTCGTAAGGTAGGAGATGGAACTTTTTAAAAATTTGATGCAGTTTGCTTTAAATAAACTTCTAATATTTTTTTCTTCTTTTTTCCCTTGGCCTCAAGCACAATGTACTGTAAAGTTTTCAGAATACCAAAGCAAGCTACTCTCAAGGAAAGCTCTTCTTCTGAGATTTGCATTGTCCATGTTCACATGGTGTATATCTGAAAAAAAAAAGAGGAAGTTTAATGCTTTTGTTTTGATTTGGCTACTTCAACGACCCTCATCCCTGCTCCAGAGCTGAGATTTTGCTGGCAGGAAATGGTCATTGATATGGAATTGGTCACTGATATGGGTCTGCAGACTGTCTTATTTCTCTGTGGTTTTGGCAGTTGCAGAGGCATCCTGACAGCCCTGTTTTAGAGTCCCTTGAAAATTAGTATTTTTTAAAATTGCAGAATTGCCTTACGTTCTTTGTAGTATTGAATTTGTGTGAGGATGTCTATGTACATGGAATTTATTTCTGATTAAGGACAAGTATATTTAAAAGGAAAATAATTATTTTTAAATAGCCTCATATCAGGACATAATAAATCTGCCTTATTTTCCTGTTCTAGGGTAATCCACTTGTGAGGTAAACAGGCTTATGTCGTCCAAATACATTGGAATGCAGGCAGAACCTGCAGCTTGAGAGAAGCTTCTCTCAGACACTGATGTAATAAAGGACCACCTAAGGACTGCAGGCTGGTTTCTTTGAACACAAAGGGAAATTAGCAGCTACTGCTTGGTCAGGGGATTTCATTAGCACTGGGCTGTACCGTTCTCATGTCCCACTGAGATATCACTGGCATTATTCCTCTGAACTTGAGATCAGTATCTACCTTCTTACCAAGAGCAGAGGGAGAGAGAGAACTGGAGTGGTTGAAACGAGTTGCAAGAAGTGCCAGGGGGAACCTCTCTGGGCATTGCAAAGCTGGTGGGTCTCCACTGCCTCCTGCCTGGGGGGCTGTGAGGCTCCAGCTGCACTCAGCTCAACCTCTCACACAAAATAAACTAGTATCTGCTGAAAACCAGGCTGAGCCCAGGTCTGCTTTGAAAATTTCATGCTGAGTTTCATGAAATTTCATGAGTTTCATAAAAGTTTTACCATTGTGGAAGTGGTGTTCTAACACTGAAAGTTGGGTGTACTGCAAATTCCACATGAAGCTGGAGTTCTAGAGGGAATAGAGCACTAATAAACTGCCTTTCACTGGAGTTGCCCCTGGATACACACAGAACTTGTATTTGATCTTGACCACTTTTGTTGAAATAGATACTAGCTGTGTCTCATTTAAATGGAGATTCATTTCACATTAAGACATCTGACTTGATGGAAACAGCATATATTTTTAAAATTAATAAAAATTAAGAATTAATTGAGGAGTTTATTTTTTTCCTGTCCCTCTCCCCTCCCCAATGTATTTCAGTTTTTCTCTTTGCATTTCCCATTTTGACTGAAGTGAGTAGATAGACTGAGTTGTGCCATGCAGTGTTGTATCTATACAAAACCATGTTATGTGGAAGCTGCACCTCTTGAAAATAAAACAGATAATGACCACTTATGTGTGTGTCTGCAGCCCTCATTTCTCCCTCCCTGTCTGCTTTCTTAGGTCCTTGGAGCTAGTTGCTACAAGCAGGCCTGTTTTAAACCTCTCTGTAATATAGGATGGCACAGAATGCATTTTTACAGGACAGCCCTTAAGTGGCCATTAGGATCAAAAAATTGTCCTTTTCTTTGCAGTCACCATGGACAGGATAGGACTGCACATCTTCTTTCATCTGCTAAATCGTGTTCTCTGCTAAGAACCACTTCATCACAGTGATACCTGTTAACTCTTTGCTGTTCTGACTTTCCATTTTCACTTCATGTCATTGCCCTTTTCCCAGTCCTGACTTCTTTTTCTCCTTTTCTTTCATTAATTTTCGTCTAAGCGAATTTTGCATTAAAATGTCACTTCTTATTCAACAGGTAGGTATAGTGGTTCAGTAATGGAAATGAGTGACAGCACATGTGTGCAGCACGTGAAATGCAAGTGTCAGGTAGCAATGTGGTGAGAGGCCAGGAAGCAAGGAGGCATGGGGAGGCAGAAGAGGAAGAGAAGGTACTCAGGCCCAAAATAATGCATTTTCTCTTGATGAGGTTTGGACCTGTGGACATTTTGTTTAGAGTTTGTGATTAGAAGTCTTTTTGGTGGAAGTTGCTGGGCTGCTTATAACTAAATTGAAGCCCCTTAAGAAGGCTCCTGGGGAAGTTTTATTTAGCTTGAATTATATATGTCAGGACACCTATGTGCATGCATATCACTGTAATTGGAGTTAACCTTCAAAGAACTGCAAACAATTCCTGTTCTGCATGGATGGGAAGAACCAAGTTGTTACCTGAAGAGAACAGAAATTCACATTGAATCATGATGGAAAGAACTATGTGTTTCAGAAAAGGTGAAATGTGGATCCTTTTTGAAATTGCTCTGAAGAAAGAAGCTTGTATCAGTGCTAGTCCTGTGTTTCATAACTATGCAAAATATGTAAAATAACAAAGTAATCCCCTAAAAATCAAAACCTAGAAATCAAAAACACAAGTCCTTTGATAGATGAAATTTGGCATCTTTTTAACATTTTTTATCTATAGCGTTGTCTACGGACACTGCACCACAGCAAAATGAAGTATTCAATACCGTTTTTCCTGAGCAAATATCTCACAGCTTCAACTCCAAAGCAAATTAGAAGTTCACTTTGGTCACCTAAGGACCACATGGTGCTTCACATGAAATATTCTCCACCCAAAAAAAAAAAAAGTAGTTGATATTAGACCTAATTCACACCTTTCCCAAGCAGTTAAATGATAATGCCTTTGGTCTGCTTTGGCTGCAGGACTCCCTCCATGGTAGGGG
Organism: Ploceus nigricollis; assembly: GCA_013399945.1. Lineage (NCBI taxonomy): Eukaryota > Metazoa > Chordata > Aves > Passeriformes > Ploceidae > Ploceus > Ploceus nigricollis. The sequence goes on from VXBC01006579.1 coordinate 349,269, forward strand.
GATGTGCTGTGCAACCTGCACCCACTGTGAGAGCATGTAGCTGGAATGGCAGCTGCTCTGCAAGGGCCATCCCAGATGCTTCTTGGCTCACTTGGCAGGCTAAGCGTTGCCTGGGGATGCAGGAGACACAGGATGTGTCTACGCCACCCCTCTAGCAGAGGGAGTTTGGGAGCATTCCCTGCCTGCCAGGCTGTGTGCGGGTCAAGGAGCACTTGGAGTGGGGGCAAAGTGAGGCTGACAGCAGGTAGTGGGGATGCTGGCTTCTGTGGGACAGAGCTGGTGTAGGTGGTGTCACGATCCGCTAGTACAAATGGGGGTTGTGATGGTCTGTTATGTGATCTCAGAGTGCAAAAAACAACACAGAGGGGATTTGAGTGTTAGTCAAAAACAAATGCACCTTTTATTGAGTGCCCACAGCAAATGTGATAGAAGGATTAGAAAGGAGATAAAGGACAGAGAGAGAGAGAGAAAGAGGGGGAAGGAAATACCTACCAATGGAGAGACCAAATCCTTGTGGTCTGGCCAATAGATCTGTTGTGTCTGTCAGGGAGAGTCTCAAAGTCTTGGTTAACTTAGGGGTCCTTTATAGTTCTCCGCCGAAGGTGGGGGAACAGGTAAAAGGCAATGCAGAAATGAGTCTATTGAAAAACGGGTACAGACAGTCCATGTTCCAAAGCAGGGCAAGTCAATTTCAGCAGTGAGCTGAAATGGAGCCCATTGTTTTCTTGGTCCAGGTAACACACCTGCAGGCANTGGGAAAAGCAAATGGGGGCTTTCATGCAAGAGAATTGCTTCCTCCTTTGTTTGGGGCTCAGGGCATTGTGATTTCAGAAGGGAAAGTGCTCAGTTATGCAGGGAAATTGGGTCGGCTAGGGTACTTTTAGTACAGCTAGCGTACATGCTACTGGCAGAGGCCGGTCTTTTGTCATTCGAGAAATTTTCAGGGTATCATACTGCCAATTGAATTTTTTCCCTGTACACGTAGAATAAGCCATCCCTGAGCTGACGTAACTGCCTCCACCTTGCTCTGTAACAAAGTTATGGTGGAAATTTTAAAGGTCAGATGACTGCAGGATGATGAAATGCATGCAAATAGAAATGAGAAAATTTCTGAGTGGTTGTTTGCCTTTCGGGTTGTCAACCTCAGTCTTTCGTGAACTGTTAACACTGGAAAATTATAGAGTAGTAAATAATGGTGGATGTTCCATGGTTTTTATTTCCATACAGAGTTTGCTCCTGAGAATGTTTGCTGGCCTGACTTGAGCGGTCTGTCAAGTGTACACTCTTTAAAATACATCTTAACTTCTTAATTGTGTTACTATTGTGAACTAACCTTGTGTTATTTCTTTTTTCTCATATAGTTTTCCCTACACAAAATGGAAAGGTTGCTATAGTGACTGGAGGCACTAAAGGAATTGGTTACCAAACTGTGAAGCATTTGGCAAGACTTGGCATGCATGTGATAATAGGTAAAGTTATTATTTTCTTAATATACTTTTTGTTTCATAAAGTCTTTTTTTTTTTCTTTTAAGGTGTGTTTTCTTTTCAGCATAAGTAAGGATATGTCAGGGGAATGTAGGAGAATATTTTGTTAGTATTTAGCACAAATAAAGATTTATTTATGCTTTGCTTTGCAAAATCTTAAAAAAAAAGTGGATGGGATTTTTTCTGTAGGACTTAGAAGAGTTGTACTACCTTAGATAAGAAGTAAACAATAAAAAACCTTAAAAAGATGAGTATTACAAAAATATTTTAGTTCCTTGTTACTGGGGATGGATTATGCATCAGCATTAGGGTGTACGTGTTCATTAAGAGGAAAACAAAGAGTTGAAGGAGTATTACAGTGTTTAGTGGGGGATGATCTGTGTTATGAGGACAGAGGAAGCCCTTATAGCTTCATCCATGTAAAAATTGCACATTTACTTCTCAGTTTGTCACTGTAAGAGGCCTCCGTAGGCAAGACAAGAAAATAAATACCTAGAGGTTCAGTCATGTCAGTCTGAGACAGACTGGGCAATTCACCTTCTGGAGGTGCCTGTTTCTCTCCATTGATAATGAAGAGTTGATAAGGTGTCTGTGTTAGAGTGAGACATTTGAAGTTAGGTGAATTTCCCTATGAACTCAAAAACTGTCCTGTGTGCACCATTTCTTCTTTCTACCACAGACACTATTTAGAAGACTTCTTATTTTTTAAAGCTTCCTCTACTATAAGTATATATTTATACAGTAATATGTCTACTAAGTCAGAATGTAGTATAATAAATACTTTTATGTTTAAAATGCTACATTTCCTTAACTAGATTTTTACCTAAACCACTGTAACTTTTATTCCATAAAGTCACTGAAGATTGCTGTTTTATTGTACACTATCAAGCTGGTAATGCCATTTTGTTCAACTTTTATAGAGATTTTGCTCTCTCTAAGGTTCTGTACACATATCAAACCCACTCCAAACAATAGACAAGAGCACAGTAGCCACGTACTTTTAGTGTAGTTCAGTCAGTAACATAAAAGGAGTTGTCCTGGAATCATACAAGTGTAACATAGAACACCACTTACTCATTCATGTTTTAATGGATGTGTCAAACCCAAGCGTCTGCAAATGCAAGTAGCTGCTTCTTTATGTAGCTAAATGCTAGATGTTACTAATGTAGCTAGACGTAGCTAATGATGTCAGCATTAATATTTCACTAAAATTGCTCTCCATCTTTAAGGTGGACCACAAAAATATACTCAGTGGGAAAACAAAAAAGGTAATTTTCTTCTCTTTGCATAGGGTCATAGAAGCATAGAGCATTCTTTTTTTTCAAGATTTATTTTGTATCACTTAAAGTTTAGGGTGTTCCATGTAACAAAATTCAGTTTTGGGGATGGGAAGGTGAGATTTAGGTGCAGAATCTCTAAATAAGCTGATTTTTTTCAACTCACAGTCACTTCCTCATAAATCTCATTCACTCACCCTCTCACCCATACTCTCATAAGCACCAAGATGTGTGAGCTCATGTGATCTTGTGAGCATCACCTGAGTATGGGAAAAGGTCATGCCAGCTGACAATCCTTATCCTGTTTCTGTGGTTCTTCTTGATCTGAAGTAGCAGGCTATTTTATGGTCAGATCTGCCACAGAAGTTGTGCAGTCTCCTTCTCTGGACATATTAACAATTCATCTGGATGTGCCCTGTGTTACTTGTTCTGGGCAAAACTGCATTAGCAGGGGGATTGGACAGAGCTCCCTTCCAGCTACTACTATTGGGTGATCTTTTATATTGCTCAGCAGCTCTCAGTACATTTTTCCTTGTCTGCAATATATAGGCTCTGTCTATAGCCTATTTTTAGGCTGGGCTAACAGGAAAAATAATGGTATGGGTAATAAGCTGCAACCTGGAGATGTTATCCTCCTGATGGCAGAGTGCATGGTCGTCTGCTGCCAGTCTTCTGTGCTGTGGCCTTGACATGCACAGCACAGGAACAGTGTCCTCTACACATGTTCTTTGTTTGTCAATAAAAGGCATTCTTTTAACACTTTGCTCTTTCTTTTGCTGCCTACAAACCCACACATTTCCATTCACTCTACAATTGTATCAATCTTACTATTTTCATTATGAATCCCTATAAATGTGAATTAATGAAATTAATTATAGGAAGCATTTGATGAGTAAGTCTTCCAGCTGATTCATTTCTTCCGAGCAAACTCTGACCTAAACACTGAGCTCTATGAGTCACAGCCATCTTCTTTGCCTGTGAAACTCTTCAGACCAAAGGAGCCCTGTCAGTAGAATGGATAGTCCCAGGCGCTTTTCCAGCTGCAAGATCATAACAGTCTCAAAAGCACATTAAATGCAATGACCTTCCATCCTTACTCATAACTGTTGGGCCCAAGTGTCCAGAGTATGTTTGAAATATCTGCTGGCACATTGGCATGCATTAGCACATTCTGCTTCAGGCCACACAAGGCTGAAATAAGACAGCAAGTGTGCTCAAGATTTCTCCTCTAGAAATGTTTTCACCCTATGTTTGTATATAGACATGAACTTCTGTGAAAAAGGTGTGGATGTTAAGTGAATTTGGGCTTGCAAGAGAGACTCACATGAGGCTTTCAGTCAATCATGCTCAATCACTGAATGCTTGTTTCCCATTATAGGAACTGTAGCAATAAAGGATGATATCCCTGCAGCAGGCAAATGAGTCAAGCCTGAATGTCTGATGTGAAAAATGATTCACCATTTGTGATGGATGTGATTTTGATTCAGTTTGACATTTTAGAGGAGTAAATATTTGAAGCAACCTACTTTTAAATCCAATCAACCAATGGAATGAGGAAAGCAAATAAGTAGAAAGCATGTTACCTTGTGGAGCGTGAGTAGGCACTGTATGAAAAGGCAGTATGCTCACTCAGAGCCTTTACAGCAAGTGGTTTCATAGTTCTTTTAATCTTCCTTCCTTTCCAGTCCCAGCACTGGTGCACAAGACTCCATCCCCCACTGATGGTTTCCCTCTGCAGGTGCTGCTCACCCTGCCCTCAGCTGCTCCCTGGGAAAGAGGTTTTAACAAATGCTGAAATGATGAAAGTAATTTTCTGTATATTTGTATATTTGTTTGATAGATTTCATTGAGGTTTTCTGCCAGGTTGCTTTTCCTGGTAGCTTTACTCACAGGCAGCAGGGCTTTTACTTCAGGAAAATCTTGTGGCAGACAGCAAACCCCTGGTAGGGAAAACTGATGGCTGTGACTTATCTTGAGAATCAAGCCATACAGAGAGCTCCTGCTCCCTCCTATGCAATTTACTAGTTGATAGATAAACTTGCAATTTCATTTTCAGAAAGAGAAGGTAAATGACACACTGTGTTCAACAGTGACTGATATTGAAGGTAGTGTTTTGTGTGCACTTACAAATAAATATGCTCTTCACAAGGAGGACACTGGAAATCAGGATATCCTGGACAGTTCTATGACCTCCCCCAGCCAACCCAGGGCATAAAACCCAATGCTTTCAGCTCTGTTTCAAGGTGTTTGCCACAGTTTTGTGAGTCTCAATTTAGAGGGATAAAAAAGCATAAACTATTCATAATCCTTCCATCCATGTTCACAGCTGTTTAATTTTATGAGGATTCTGTGTTTACATGTTAAAACTGTTGACTCAAAAAAGGAGAGCCTTTATTTGATTTTTTCTTTTTTTTTTGCCCTCAGTACATTAATAAAAGAAGGCTGAGATAATGTGTGATAATATCTAATATAGAAGTTTTGATAATTCTATCTGAAAACAGTGAATGAAAATCAAAAGATTTGCACTTTTACAATGTTACACTTATGCTGTTTGGTATAAAACACCAGGTTCAGGACAGTGTAATCAATCTTTAATGTCTGAGTATGTCAGTGTCACAGGTTTCTAAGACAGACTCACACTTTGAAGGAAGCAATCTCATTATATTTATATATATGTATATATATTCAGGTGATTTATTTGAGCTATGCAATTTTGGCATAAATAAATGTATTTCCATCACCAGATCCAGCACTTCTGTGTGACCTCGGTAAGCTCTGCAGGAGACTTAGCAAGAGGTATTTCTGTCACCTCTTTCAATTCCCATTAGTTTCCAATTTTCAAGCTGGACTCTCTGTACCATGAATCAGATAATTCTTATATTGTATAATACTACAAAGTGACTTTAGAGTGATAATTAAATCCTATCAAGATGGTGCAATTGTTCATTTTCAAAGACAGTTTGATTTAATTTCAATTGCTGAAAATTTCTATGGGTTACTTTAATAGTCTTTCTTTAATATACATAGATCTATGAGATGCTTGGGTTATATATATTTTTTTTCTTAAAAATTATTTATCTTCCTAATTTCAGCCAGGTTTTTTAGGCCTGAATGAGTTCCAGAGTTAGTCAGGAAGTGTCAAAATTTTACCAACCTATAAAAAGTGGATGATCATTTCTTTTTTCTGTAGAAGCATAAAGGAAATGCATGCAGATTCTTTTATAATTGTAATTCAGTTCAGGTTTTATCATATCAGTGCACTATAATCAGGGTTATGAAAATCTCAGTTTACAGTCCTGTTAATTATGCACCATACATGTGCACACATCCACACAGAGTTTTCCAAATATGTACGAATTTTGTCAAACACTTTAGTCCCTAACTTCTGTTGGAAGACTGTCACGTCTGTGCTTGTTTTAACATATGGTGCTTTCAACAAATAACTTTTTAGGAAGAGCACATAATGAAGTGACAAGTGCTTCGAATTGTATCAAATTATTCAGGGTGATGAAGACCAGGGATGTGTGAAGAATTACAAGAAGACCATAAGAGGCTGAGTTTTAAAAGGCATGCACAGCTCAATGTCGATCAATATGGAGTGATGGACATGGGGAAAAATTTTAATGCCAAAAGAAGACATGATGGATTCTGTGTCGACCATCATCACTTTGGAAGTAGATCTCAGAGTCAAAATAGATCATTCTGTGAAATTCAGTGGTGCTCCATAGGGTGCAAAAATCAAAACAAATATTAGAAATTGTTAGAAAATGAACAAACTAAACAGACAATATGAGTTGATTCAACTGTATGAATCCTTTTTTTGGGCCAGAACCTTAAATACTGTGTTGCGTTCTGGTCTGCCTATTTCAAAATGGTTTTAAAGGGTTTAGAGGAAAACAAGTTTTATCAGGGGGATGAAAAGGCAACCTTATGAGAAGCAACCAAATGTGCTTGAAGTCTTCAATCTGTTCACTGTCTCTGAAGTATATAAAATGAGCAGCTAAAAAGATACAGAGCTTAAAATAGTATCAAGACTGTTACAAACTCACTATAAACACAGTATTAGACATAAAAAAAATTAAAACAATCTAAAACAAGTCACTGATTAAAACCAAAATCCATCAGAAGCACAAAAGTGTTTCTCGACTAGTATCTGCTGCATAAAACCTTAAATCATGCTTGGTAAAGGAGAAGTGTAAGGTGGACAAATAGAGTGCTGGGCAGTTTTAGGAAGAACATTGTGCATAGGCCAGTAAGGCATTTAAAAAAATGAAGAGTTAAATATGTGTTATTGGAATTTTGGAAGAGTTACTGCAGTTTTTCTAGGTGTTTGTTTAATTTATTCATTAAGCATTTATGCTTAATGCTTTGAAATATTCAACAACTGTGTGAATTAATTTAATCCTGGTTTTCAAAAGCTTTTTTTGAGATTCATGCCAAAAGATTTAAAGTGGCTGGCTTGTCTTGAGATAAGAGAAAGATCTCTTGTAGTTTAGTAATAGATTAGGAGGCAGAAAACGATATTGAGAAATAATTTATCAGATTTGAGCTGGAGCAAAGATACTCGTGGTCCCATAGACAGATACTCTGTACATTTATAAAAGATAGATACAGAATCCAGGGTGAAGAGTGAGATGATGCATTTTGTTTAAATGTGTTTAGGATATTCAAAATTATTTGACTATTGATAATTAAAGGATTTGAGTTTCTGACGTGTAAGGAGAAGCTGAGAGAGCTGTATTGAGCCTGAAAGGGAGAGAAGGGTTAGGGGGATCTTTTCAAGCGTATAAATACCTAATGGGAAAAAAAACACTTTTTTTTTCTTTTTTTTTTTTACATTGTGGGTGGTCAAACACTGGCACAGGCTGCTGAGACAGATTGAGGAGTCTCCATCCCTGGAAATACCTAAGATCTGACTGGACATGGTCCTGGGCCACCAGTGGTAGCAGAGGGTGGGACTGGGTGGTGTCCAGAGATGCCTTGTGAAATCTTAACTACTATGAAGAATAGGAAATAATCTCCCAATAGTGAATGACTATGCTATGAAGGATGGATAAATACAGTGTGTTAGTAAATGCAAATACAGAATATGAGAAAAAACAGCCACACCTATGTATTTACAAGAATAGGACCTAAATTAACTGCTAGTCAAAGAGTTAAATAAATATTGTGATTTACTGTTGAAAGCTCTACATACAACATCATCGATATTTTGTGCCAGTCATAAAGGCAAATAAAATTATATTACTTAGCAGGAAAGAAGATGAAAACAGGACAGAAAGCGTCCCTCTTCCTTTATAGAAACCATTGGATCATCCTGTTATGCAGACTCAAAAGGAGTCTGGTTGAACTGGAAAAAACTAAAGAGTGATGGTTAGGAGTACAGGATGGCTTTGTACAGGGTGGGGCACAGAACAAAGGTCCTTCTGCTTCCAAAGAGATGACTGAGATGTGGTATCATACAGTTATGGATGGTGTAGAAAGTGAATGAGAAGTGGTCATTCCCTGTGTTATTGTACACAAAGTAGAGAACGTCCAACAAAATAAAAAATACAACAACAAACAAGCTACTGAAGTACAACCTTTTGAATGTAATTAAGTGTGTCATTAAATCATGGAGCTGCTGTCCCAGGACTCTTTGGCGGTCAAGCACTTGAATGAACTGAAAGCACAATTAGGTGAAGTAGTGATGGCCATGTTCATTGGGAGGCTATGCGTGACCTTTGATTCAGGAAATCTCTGAAACTTCTTGCTTCTGGGAGGGTGTGTTGGAGAAAATGACTCCTAGATTTATTGCTGTTGTGTCTTTTCCTTAAGTACCTTCTACAGGTTATTGTTGGAAAGAGGGCACTTGTCTAGACGTATCTTGGGTTTGATAAACAGGGTCGTTCCTAACCTCTTGTTGGAACAGGGGGGTAGCTGAAACCTAAGGCAATAATGTTGATTTCTTTTCTCTTTGCAAATCGACATTCTCTCCCTTGCTCATTTTTTACTTCTTTTCTCAAAGGAACACTTACAACAATATTTTCACCTTTCATGTAAGAAAGGCATGTATTTGATTGTGACTGCTGTGTGATGAAGTCAATGACAAAAGACATGTGGTATCTCTAGACGCAAGAAGTTTGTATCATGTTCACAATTTACTTTTTATAGCTGGTCACATCCTTATACCTAGCTTTATTGAAATCTATGCCTTAAATATTTTACGGATGAGATCCAAGATCTGGATTCCTTTTATTGAAGATTTTATAAATTCCTTTAAAAGAAAACTTAAAAATTCCATAAAATCCTACTCGTATTGAGTTCAAATTTCTCATCCTTGGAGATTTTGGGGGCAGTCATTCCTCTCTTTTAGGCATATTCTATTTTTTGTGCACACTCATAACACCAGCTGATAGGATTTTGTTTTTCTCTTGAGGCACTGGGTGCCCTCACAAGCCCTGTCTTCAGGCTGGTGCTTCAGAGAAATCAGTTCTCCTTCGATTGTAATGAGGATTATGCTACTCTGAGGAGGCATTTTGATTCAAATTTCCATTTGGAAACTTTTATATTCTGTTGCACAAAGGCATCTAACCACTGTCCTTTGCAATTCCTTCATCAGATGGTATACACATACACAGAATTGATTACTGTACCACCAAGCTTCTCCTGGTAAATACGTAAGAGTTTATGGGCACTGCTTCTGAAATTGGGTTGCTTGAAGTCAGCAGTGGGGAGAGGGAAGGGCCATGGGGCCTGCTGCACACCCTAGAAAGTTATCCATTGTTTCAGGGAGTAACTGATCTGTAATTATGGCTCCATAAGTCAGGGGATGAGCATTATCTCAGGTTCCCCAGGCACTGGTGAATGAGGAAGTCACACTTGCCAGCAGCTGGGGTGTGTGAGGAGAGCTGGGAGGTGATGTGCCAGCACGGCTGCCCTGCCACTGGGCAGCTCTCACTCTTGCCTTCTCCCCTGGGGGTCCCTGCTCTGGGTTTATCACAGGCTGAGGGGTGCCTTGTGCACGAGGTGGCTCTCAGGCTCCAAGGTGGAGGGGTCAGGTCATTCTCTGGATACCACATGCTGGTTGCTTTGAATCTTCTTGGCGTTCACCTCCAAAAGTTTTTGTTTGTCTTCATTCTGTGCTATCTTACTGAAAGAGAGGAAATATTTCCTTTTCAAACTTAGGTAAGCAAGGGCTTTTTGGATTTGTGGGTTTATTCTCTCCAGGCAACCTTAAGCATTACAGGCTCTATTGTTGATCACAGACTATTTTAAATTTTTTTATAATGCCCTGAAGTACATTTCCTTGAAACATCAAATTCTTAGTTGCGCAAAACACCATTTGGAAAAACTCTTGCTTTCTTTATCAGGATCAGTCTTGTACATAAATTCAGTGTGTGAGTGGCAATTACTCTTTTGAAGAAATAGTGACATTCAAAGAAATTAAAAATATTGTATAAAAAAATACATATAGATGTATCAGAACCCCTTAACTAGCGATAATGTGTTTTTAGCCCATGCTGGCTTTCCAAGGGCCGTGCTTTTTTCAGCCTTGTTCAGACTGACCAATCTCTGTGTTAATTCGGTCGAAATCCCTGAAATAACTTTCAGAGTTAGGATCTACTTAAGTGACTAAGATGACAGAGCCTGACATTTAGGATAAGATCCAAAACCTATTGGTGCTGGTAAGAATTTTAATATGTACTTCTCTGGTGGCTTCATATCAACTTGCTTTGACTTGTGGTGTTTGTGTAAGTAAATGTGAAGGAGATGTGTACATTTCTTTGACTAAAAGTTGTATTTAAATAGGTTTTCCTTTTTTTCAGTATTTTATTAAGAATTGTAATTTTTTATGCCATTGAAATGATATCTGATTTTATACAGGTGCATCTCTTTAGAATGAATTTACTTTTATATTTTTAGGATTTTTTTCAGAATTGATTTTAGTCAGCATTGTTATTGAATAAGTCTCGCCCAAATTCTTCACTATTCTGTGTGGACTAAGTGGAAAAAAACCCATCAGGTAGGGCACTGAACTGCTTGCATAAACAGTTCTTGAGACAACTATATCTATTTTGAGTTCCCAGTAGACATTTTAAATTAGCATGAAAAGCAAGATTATTATGGTTTTGGGTACTTTGATGATCTAAGCTCCCAAGACAATGAATCCCTCTTTCTCAAAGCTTTTTCTAAGATTCCCTCACTGCATAAAATACAGGATCTCTCTTCCCTTTCTTACCCTTCCCTTCAAACCACTTGAATTCAGAGTAGGCAGATCTTATGCGACAGATGCTGTAACACTTAAAATGGATAAATTCTGGTATATGGAATATATGGAAATGATGGTGAATCACTGAAAAAATGTCCAGCCAGAGGATTATTTTGTATATCAAAAAATTTTTAAAAGAATCATGACAAATATGATACTGAGGATTTAAGCCAGCTGACAGTGGTGAGAATTTGACCCTCGTCCAGTAAACCATCCTGAATTTAGGGTGCTGTACATCTGTTCAGTGCACTTGAAGGTTGCGCCCTTTAGTGACCCAACTTCATCAAGAAGATGCAGATTAGTTTTGATTTTTCCCAACTCAAAGCTGACTGTGTTAGCTAGATGACTTAAAAAGCATGTTTAAAAAAAATGTTGAATAATTAATATAGCACTTAAAAGAGGCGGATCTTTTTTGATGCCTACCACTCACTTTGCTTAGAAGATCCCAGAAGGACGTAGTAGAAGGGAAGCAGTGCAAAAGTGCAAAAGTCCTCTCCCACCTGCCCTTGGCAAGGGGGTGCTGATCTCCTTAACCTAACTCAGAAGCCTAGATTAGCCTCCCAGTTTCATGGTATCCTTCTGATCCAAGTGTCTTTGAACTTTTTGTAAGGATTTTGGTCATTTGTTCAGTGTCTTTATTCTTTCTTACAGGATTTTCTTTGAAAGAAGGATTTCGAAAACCTCTATTATTGTGGCAGTTTCCACTGAAGCTATTTCAATTTTGTAATACTCCAGCCTTCAGCATCTGGTTTTCAAACTCTGTTGGATCGGGCTGGAAACAGACATCTGAAGTGACTGTTTAGCAAAATAATAATTTTTTTTTCCCAGTGGTCTAGAGTGAAAAATATGCAAATATCAATAAAATGAGCCCATTTGGAAGGCACTGAGCTTTAGTGAATAACCATTTATATAACAGCAAAATAAAACAAATTAAAATTTGTTGTGAACACAAGCTCTTTTTAAAGAACAAATTAAATGAACATACTGAGATTTATAGCAAGACACTGGAGGCTTTAATAAGCCTGATCTCTGCGCGAGAGGTGCTGAATAAAAGACGAATCGAATAAGATGTTCACAGAATCGGCACATAGGTATTCTTGTTTCTTGCATAACACTATCCAGCCTAATAACAACACATTGAGTTTGAAATCCTACTCTAGTACATTACTTGAGGTGAAACAGTGAGGAAAATTTATCTGTTGCCCATAAACTCTGTGCACAAATTTCCCCAGAAATGTCAGTTTCACTGGAGGGTTTGTTTGTTGAAGCTGCATCTATATCTGGAAATTAGCATCAAACTGAATGTTTTTCTTCTCTACAAGGCTGGCTGGTTTTAAAGGGGGGAAAACAGCAAGAAGAAAATACTGCAAATATCTACTTTGTTGTTTTCGGTCTTCCTTCCTTCCTTCCTTCCTTCCTTCCTTCCTTCCTTCCTTCCTTCCTTCCTTCCTTCCTTCCTTCCTTCCTTCCTTCTCTGTCAGTCTGATCAATATAAGTCCATAGTTAATGTAATTTATAGACAACAGTTGTGCACTTGTATGACTCTAGATTTTATGTGAGAATTATTTTATCTCCGGTATCTGGAATGCTAAACGTATTCATTTTGGCTAAATCTATGTAAATGTTGGGTTTTCTAGCATATAATAAAAACAAAGATGTGTTTCAAGTCCTTTTTTACT
>VXBC01006580.1:0-66725 GCA_013399945.1 Ploceus nigricollis
TTGTTCTCTGATTTCAAGATTTCTTATCCTTTCCTGAAAGGAAGAATTTTCTTTTCAGGAAAGGAAATGAAACCTTGCAATTTCAATGACCATCAATTGGGCAAACTTCTGTCCAATTTCCATGCACTTCATGTCATTTCATGCCATTTTATAGTTTTGGCTTTGGTTCAGAATTTTCTCTTTTTTTTTAGCATTTCATTTCTTCCATTTCTTCTCCTGTCTCATTGTTAATCTTTCTTCCCTGATTTCATTATTTCAATGTGAGTAATTTTGGCAAGTTTTGGTCCTTTCCACTGCACCTATTTAATCTCAGTCCATTTTGTGGTAGTCATTCCATTTCTAAATTTTAATATTTTCTTTCAGTTGCATTTTATTGTTTCTATGTCCTGTCCCAAGTGTTTGTTACGCTTTGCTGTCTGATTTCAAGATTTCAATGAGGATCAACTGGACAAGCTTCGGTCCATTTCCCTGCTCTTTATGTTATCCTATTCACTTTTATTGTTTTTGCTTCAGTTCAGAATTTTCTGGGTTTTTTAGTATTTCATTTCTTCAATTACTCTTGTTTCTTTGCTTGACTTCTTCCCTGATTTTAAGATATCAGTGGGTATCATCTTTGCAGGTTTCTCTCAGTTTAATTTAATCAAAACAATACTCCTATTACAAAATATTTCTCCCTCCAGGTCATTCTTCTTGGCACAATCCTTGGGCTAGTCAAAATGCTGCTTCTACTGCTCTGCTTAGGATTAGTCATATGCTTTTGTTTAGGGTTTAGAAAACCACAAACCCCAGAGCTCCAGGCACACTGCAGCTGTGAAGGGCATGCCAAAGGCAGAACGGCACTGCCCCAACATTGCTCTCTCTATACCTTGCTCCTTGCCATCAAACATGGGCTCTGAACCTCCACCTCAACAATTGTCTGATTTTCTTCTTTGATTATGGTTAGAGTTACCCTTAGGTTAGGCTTAGAAACCCACAAAACCAGTTTCCTGGGAAACTGCATCTACAAAAGGCATGCAAGGGGATCACAGAACTGCCCCAACTTCACTCCCTTAGAATCTTGCTTCTTGGCATCAGCCATAGGCTTACTACCCCAGCCTCAGAAAACGCCTGATTTTATTTCTCACCTTAGGGTTAGGGTCACACTTAGGGTTAGGCTGTACAAAACCTTAAAGCCTACAGCTTCAGGGACAGAGCACAGCACTTGCCCAGCATTGCTCCCTCAGCATCTTCCTTCTTGGAACCTTTCTTGGTGATGGTTTATATGCCATATCCATTTTTTTGGGGGGGGGTTGTTTTTTTTTTTAATTTCTGGAATGGTCGTTGGCTCCCCTGGCTCTAGGAGTATCACCATAGGTGAGGGGCTGCCCAGGATGCTGTTAAGTGTTGGGGGGCAGGGGCTGCTGCTTCCTTCGGGTGGGGTGAGCAACTCAGCAGCCATGGCAGCACAGCTCTCCTACTGGTTATCTTTTTGCCCTGTGGTTTTTGCCCATTTCTCTTTCTTTTTCCCTCAGGACTGTGGCATGGGCTTGTCAGCTTGCTTCTCTCCTGCTCTGCTGCTTGGGAGCTGAGAGCCAGTGTTTGCTTTGCCTGGAGCCCACAGTGTCCTGCTGGGACCACTGCCTCTGCACCCCTGATCTTGGGACCAGGCTTTGCCAGTGAGGTAACCAAGGGAGTGATCCCCGCCCAGCCCATCTGTTTTCTGCTGGTTTTGTTTGTTGTTACTGCCGTTGTTGTTGTTTCTTTGTCTTGTTATACATATAAATGTTAGGAAAGAACTGTCAATCCTTTTCCCATATCTTTGCCTGAAAGCTGTGTAATTTCAGTTATAATAATCTGGAGGGAAGGGGGTCACATTTTCCATTCCAAGGGAGGTTCCCACCTTCCTTGGCAGACACCTGGCTTTCAAACCAGGAGAGCACCACCCATAGGGTGGGCACCTCAGGCTCAGCAATAGCCTGATTTTACTGCTCCCTTTAGGGTTTAGGTTGCACTTAGGGTTAGGCTTGAAAAAACCACAAAACCCAGAGCTCCAGGAACACTGCAACTACAAAAGGCAGCTACTCAAGGGGAGCACGGCACTGCCCCATCATTGCTCCCTTCACACCTTGCTCCTTGGCACCACTATGGGCTGGGCACCTGAGCCTCAGCAAAATCCTGATTTTACTGCTCCACTTAGGGTTAGGTTTACACTTAGGAAACTGAGAGGACACAGGAGCAGCACTTGTCATTTGCATAGTTCTGTTCTGGTTTGCCTTTGCCTGTTAAACACAGATGTGCATGTACAACTGTCTAAACACAAAAAGAGATCTGAAAATGATGGCTGGCCTAGGCTGAATTCTACAGAGGGAAATTACTGCACCATTTTCAGTAGTAATTAAAGCTATTGGATTTTTTCACAATTTTTGTTACAGGAAAATTCTGCTCAGAATATATTATACAGCTGGCCAATGTTTCTATAGTTGTGGTTTTTTTTTTCTTAAAGAGAGCTGAATCACAATTACAAAAATGGCAGCAGAAAATGAAATAAATAACATTTCAAGATCATATTGATTTCTAGGCAAAACCAAAGGAATGCTTATACTTTTTTCAGATACCCCAATAAGAAGAAAAATACAACTAATGTCCTAAGAAAAAAAAATTCAAATGTTATTTGTGCACAGAAGAAAAAATGGAGGTGAAGAAGAAAAAGCTTTTATTACCAAACATATTGTACTAAAATCATTATTTTATTTTCTCCAAGGACTAACTGTTCACTTCACTCACAAAACAGACAACTATTTCAAACACAGGAGCAAAATGCTGAAGGATCTGCACACATATTCATAGGAGCTAAAATTTAGCTTCTGATCTCAGAGGAGAAGCTACAAAACCCAGACCTGGGCACCTAAATTGAAAACTCTAAACTGTTCAGAAAAGGATTAATGATTATCTGGTTGCCACAGACACACAATTTGTGTTGTTATCTTAGTGTTTTAGGAATAATTATTTGTTCTATTCCTATGGTAAGGATCGAATCATTGCAATTTCAAGTTTTTTATATTAATATCAGTGTTTTATGGAGTCAGTGATACACTAAGAATTTTAGCTGGTACACAAAAGGAAGATTTTTGCTTTTGAGAGTGATAAAATGGTAATGTCACGTGACTTGTGACTGTCTTCACTCAAGATTTTTCACATACACCTTAATGGATTTTAATTATCTGTGGTAGACATCTTATTAGTCAGTTATTAATGGTATTGAAAACTACAGTAAAGCCTAAGAGCCGGCGCAGAAAGAAGTCTACTGTGACAACCAGTTTACAAAACAGGAAGAGTACACAGAGTCTGACTGAGAGGTAGAAAGTTAAACCAACAGAGACTGTAGCACAAACACTGAGCGAACAGCAGGATGACATCGTTTTCCTCTGTGTGTGTGTGGCTACTGTGAAAGGATAAATGAAAGTAGATTGGTGAGTTATGAAAGCTGTGAAAGAGTTTAGATTCTAGAGGCATGAGCATCATCTTCTTATACTGAGAAATGTTCCATGATTTATACATGTGGAAAATACATAATTTAAGGATTGTTTTTTATTATTGAGGGTGTTTCTATTCTTGAGTTCCAGACTGGATGATTATACAGTTAATGACAATCCTCAGAAACTTATATAAGTCTGAGGGGAAAAAATAGCCAATCCAACCCTGTATATTGTTGCTTATTCTTACTTAAGAGGCAAGTCAAACGAGCCATTTAAAGCCTTGAGCTTAGATCCAATATTTACATATATTAAACAGATTGGAACAAAAAAATTCAGTTATTTGTCTCTGTAAATGCCAGAAATCTATACAGTTTGAGGATAATTAATACCTGCTAGGTGAAATATGTAGACATTTCTCATCCTTACATTTTATCTTCAAAACTTTCATCCTAATAAGAATTATATTATAAGAGAGAATTAATAATGGATTAATAATTATTCTGCCACATTCTGTGAAATCTGTCAGATTTGCTTGGCAATTGAAAAGACAGGGCATAGCCTTTTGCTCTATGATTTTATGAACCAGACTACTTACTAGCTCCTGTCATAGCTATTTAAGTAATTGATGTCCTTTACCTAGTGGACTGAAGACCCAAAGTGGTCAGACTTCCTCTTTTCTGTGTATTTAAAGCCAAAATTAATAGATTTCTGTAACTGCTTACCATTGCAGAAGTCTATGAGGTATGTATCTAAGAGAAAAACAAAAAGAGACTAGAAGTTTAGGAAAGCATTTTATTTCCAAAAAATTGATGCCAATAAATAGTATTTTAAAAAGGAGGAGGGGGCGGGGGAACACTTACTGCTGATACTTAAGTGCAAAAAAGTGCGTATAACACGTCTGTGTTTCTACAGTTCTGTTTCTCACATTGATACTTTTCTCCAAACTGAAATGCACTGTTTTCAACTTTCTCTAATCCACAAGGCTCTTACCCAAACCTATTCTTTCATTCCAAGAGCTGACGAAAAAGGACGAAAAAAAGCTGAGAGACTGAAACCATCAGAAATCGTAACTGGCAGAAAATGGCAGTTAAAAAAAAATAAAATTAAGCTGAATTTTTGACTTTCTGTTACAAGGCAAGTCAAATATTTCTGGACTTACATTTATTTAATTATTCATAACTAGAAGATTTGCTTTCACTTTTTTTTATTTTCAACTCCATTGTTAAATAGCTGAGTTTTTTGGACTTCAGTATGTACAAAACTACTATGTATTTTCAAAGCACAGTACACACACTGCTAATGACATAGATATATACATATTATTATCTTTTATTTTGCTTCACCTGTATTCTTACGAATAAAACTCCTGGATATAAAAATTCAGAAGCCTTGTGGGATTTTCTAATGCAAAGTCTTAAAATTATGAGGTTTTTTTAAATGGAAAACAGAAGCCAAATCTACAAAATGTCTTTAAAAGTGTCTCCACCTGTCTCAGCTATTTCCTCTTTGCTACCCTTCTTTCCTAGCTATGAACTTCTTATCGTGATCTAGGGCTGGCATTCAACTGTTGTTTCTCAAAATACTTCTAGCTTTTCTGATCAAAGTTTTAAAACCTTGTAACAATATTAAAACACTGACTACATTCTAAGGCCAGGGTAAGATTTAAGGGGATTTTGGTGAAGCATAACTAGCATTACATTAAAATGAACTGTTTGATGGATAAATTGTTTCAGTTTACATCATGATGAAAGAACATAATGAAAGTTTTTAAGATTAAATTCTGCTATTTTTTTTTCCTGAATTCTATCAAAACTGGCAGGAGGTAGAACCCTGGCAGCTTTATTTTTCTATTAACTTCCATGGCAGCAAGACATGTGCAAAGGAAATGAAACATATTCAGCCAGAGCAGAATGCACTGCTACAGGATATCACTCCATGAAGACATAATGCCAAATAAAAGCAGGAGATATTAAATAATTTATCAATGCTGTCACATGATGGGTGAATAGGGGTATCAGGCGCAGTTTCAGGGCTCCCTGCCTTGGTTCCACCCTAACACCTTCCTGCTCTTTTTTGAGGATAGTGATAATCAAGACTGCATTTAGTTTCCAATTTTTAATTCTAAGAAAGACACTATTCATAAAGCATAAAATGGTAGTGACTCTGTGGCACATGTATTTTTCATTCCAAGGTGTGCTTCCTTGAACTGATGGTTAAAATTAACATATAAATGAATTTATTTTTGGTTAAGTGAATACAAATTGATATTTTGACAACCATTCTAAGAATAATATATTTATTATTTTCTCTTAGCCAGTAAGATCTACCAAGTGAGAGCACTCCCAACTCAAAATGTGAGCCCATGGTCCTGACATTACTGACAAACTCATTTGTCAGTAATATGCAGGTTGATCAGCTGAATTGTGTAACTTACAAAGTGTATGAGTTGGACACCTGTAGCAGTGCTCCATTAAAACTGGGCATTCGTTTTATATGTTTCTCTTTTATTTTTCCTTTCTTCAGGGTGGATAAAATATAATATAGTTGCCCTCAAGGCATAAATTTTACTCTGCACTTCTTCGTATCAATTGACCTGTAATTTGGCTGTAAATACAAATCTGGTCTTACAGGCTTGGCAGTGGGAAAAAGATATATGAGTGCTGCTCAAAGCATTTTCCTTTGTCATACTGGGCAGATGGCTCACCTGAAATATCCAACTCCAGCTGACCTTCTACTCAGAAATAAACCTTTATTGATTCTCTATCTGAATTACTAAAGCAGCTTCAAAACAATTTGAAGAACTTGTTACATTTTTCTCCTAAAATTATGTTGACTTAGCATTTATGCATTGTTGTGATTTCCACAGATTTTTACAAAAAAACCCAGCAAGACTCTGTGGATATACAGCCTTTGTTCTGCTTATCAGTGTGATATAGGGCACTTGAAGAGGAAGCTTATGAGATCATTATTTGTATCATGAAAGTTAGCAATCACTGACTATAAATTTGCTATAATGACTAAATCACTGTCTAAAAAGTCTTCAGCAGGGATAGGCAAGGGAGGAGAGGCAGTGGGGCATTCCTGTATATTCATGAAGGTTTCAATTGTCCTTCAATTGTCAAAGCTTGATGATGGTGACAATAGCATCAAGTGTTTATGGGTTAGAATCAGGGGGAAGGCCAACAAAGACAGACATCATGGTGGGAGTCTGTTATCATTCCCAATGTAAGGAAATTTGCAATGTTGTTAAAAGTTGTGTGGAAGCAATGCTGCTATAGCCATGTAACTGGTTAAAATACTTACAATTTGTTTACATTAAGGGCTTTTATTGCCTAAGAACTTTAATGCACTCATTACTGGAGAGTAGCCACCAAAATTTTTAGAGGAATAATTGTAACTCACTTGAGAATAGTTCACATTAATTACAAACTAAATGCATAATGCTCATAATCCTGAGTAACATAGAAATTAACAGAAGAACCCTGCAAAGCTGTGTAAATTCTGAAGCTATTCATATTCTAAATCCATGCTGAAAGGGAACTTCATTAAGACAGTTGCATCTTATTTCCAGCTGCAGCTAAATCTTTAAATAACTATACTAGAAAAAGAATTTAAAGGCACCCACTTATGTAAGTTACAAACATGAATAAAGGACAAGTGCTTTACAGTGTACTACCCCCATAAGCCTATCTCCAAGTTTTCTGATGATTCACAGTGTCTCCAGGCAACAAAGTAAATGACAGCTTTTGAATGTATTTCCTGTTCTTTCTTCATCTGCATTTACAAACTTTTTTTTTCTCTCCCAGAAGATTGGTTAGCCATTTGGGTAGCAGTTTTAAAACACCTCCATTTCATCAGTTTAACAAAGAAATCTGCTCAGCCAAACTGGGATGTTATCTAAAGAGACTTTTCTTCTTGGATTCTTTCCAGCACTTTTACTTATCTCCTGTTGCAATTAAGAAACACTTAGATTTGCCCATATCTCTAACCTCTGATTTAGCCACCTGTATATCTCTGTATCTCCTTCCTTGGTACCCTTATATTTGTGTTGCTGCCTATCCTTCAGACACATCCCTGGCTCCATTCCTTGGAATATGTGGATTCCTGGCTTATTATGCACATAAACCTATTACATTCACTTTCACTCGTTTCTGTATTGTTTGTGATTAACTGTCAATTTAATAAGGATCCCATTTAAACAAAACTTGTTTTATGCTCAGTTATGGAATTTTATAAGCTCAAGCCTATAAACAAAGTCAGGAAGATGATGCTGGTGAACTCATTCTTTTTGATTGTCTGCATATGATATTCCTCAAGCTTCATTTTGCAGGGAACAGTATCATCACCTCCTGTCTTGCTATTGTATTTTTAGTAAAAAAGAGACCCGTAAATTCTAACAGTCTCAAGGATAAGTTGGTTCTCTCACAGTACATTTATTCAATTTTAATTTAATTTAATTTCATTGTTTTGAAATCCCATTTTATAGGGTCTTTCTCCTAACAATTACTTTTGTGGATGATTCATGAGAATTGTGTGGCTTATCCCAGAATCTCTGCCCCTGGCAGTGTTCAGCATGTCAAGACATCAGATGCTAGTGAGAGTCAAAATGGATACGCAGGAAAATGTAATTCTTTTGAATACTTTTTCATCACTTATGTTCTCTCTGTCCTGGAAAGGCATCAGTATCCAATTAATTCTTATTCTTTTAAAATCCAATAATTTCAAAATCAGCTTTTGGAAAGACAAGTGATTGCTCAATTATGTCTCTTATGTGTCTGCTGGCACTGACTTTCAGAAATAGGCCTAATTTGTGGAAACATAGTGACTTCTGAACCATGCTGAGTGGCACAGTTGACATATCTGATGGACAGGCTGGCATCCAGAAGGATGCTCAGGAAGTGGGTCAATGAGAAGGTCATGAGGTTCAACAAGGCCAAGAACAACTCCAAGGTCCTGCATCTGGGTGGAGGCAATCCCCAGTATCAATACAGACTGGGGAACAAGCAAATTGAAACCAGTCCTGTTGGGAAAGGCTTGGGGATTTTGGTGGAGGAGAAGCTGGAGATGAGCCTGCAAATGTGCATTCACACAACTGAATAATGGTTGAAGGGGGAAAAGTTTGATTTTTTTTCCTCAGCAGACTTTCAGGTTGCACATGCATCTTATTGAACATCATTTTGCTAGGCAAAGTGGGAAGAGTTTTCTCTTTGGTTAAGGAAAGTGAAGAACTAATAGGGAGGTCTTATCAAAATGAGGATGTGCCACCTGAAGGGAGGAAAAAAGTGAAAAAAAGTGGGAGAAAGAGGAGAAAAGAGAGAGTGAGAAATATTTTAAATTTAACCACATTGTAATAGATTAATGCACTTGGGGTTTTTAATATATTTATTCTTGTATTTCATAATTACTTTTCATTATACTGCCAATTGTGGATGATATAAATAAATACTCTCATCTGAATTTACTTTATCTGACTGAAATTAATAAGCATTTCAAGTAACTGGATAATATCAAGGCTCTTTTCATCCAATGGCACAGTTAACTAAAGGACTGGATTACTGAGGAATCTGTCTCACTGCATCACATTGTTCAAAACAGACAAACAGTATGTTGACTGTTTGGCAACTGCCTGCCTAAAAAGATGATAGAGAACTGATATCACAAAAACAAAACAAAACCCCCCACATGTTCCAGGGACTGTGGTATGTGGAGAAGCTCCTCAGGAATGTGGGGATGTCTCCCAAGTCACTTGAACCTAGAGATGCAGAGGTATAGGGGAGGAAAATGCCAAGCTCTTTTGCTGCAGCTATAGATGGATAACAAGAAGATTCCCTCAGCAGAAGGACACAGTGATAAAACAGTTGAGCAAGGATTTGGAGAACTGGAGAGGTGCCTGGCTTCACTTTGTAGCAATCCATATCCCTTCAGTGAACATCAGGAGAAGTGGAAAAAATTCTGGACCCTGAAATACATCTGGGGGTAGGGTACTGCCATATGCTCAGTCACCCATTACTTCTGAGACAAAGATCTTGGCAGGCACTTTTACACTTCAGAGAAGAAGAGGAATGCCAAGAAATACATTGTTGCTTCTTGGCAGAGGACACACTCGCTTTTATGGATTTGGAGCAGATGAATGAAGAGTGACCTTTAGTGTGGGCTTCTCCTCTACAGATACCATTGTTTGTGTTGGTTATCACAACCTGTAGAACAGGCACTCAAAGGCCAGTGAGAACAACCAGGGCCAGCTGCAGCTGACATGCACTGTGGTCATGTTCTCACAAGCTCTTTGTTGCTTTACTCCACACTTAGAGAGACTGTCTGAAGAATTTTGTTGTGTGCACTGTGACAAGTTTGACTTGGATGTGTTCTGAGAAAACTTTGGCCTGGACCATGCCAACATCTGGCAGGAATTCTCAGAGTGTGGGATGTTCCCTTAACTGTGTAGGAGGGTCACAGTGGTCCGGTTGTGGGACAACTGAGGCACAAATTCCTAGGTTCTCTCCACAGCAGAAGATTCTACTGAAGTTCATCTTCTGCAACTGGTGTCCATGCTGGAAGATCTGATTCAGTCAGATCAGGCCTATGTGATTCTGTGATGGAGCACCTTCGATAATCCTATCTGGTCAAATACTCAACAAGAAGAAAGCACTTGACATGGAACATAAATATACTATAGGGATCCCTGTATGTTGATATTAGTCCCTGCTTTGTGGAAGTCACTTGATGTACTATGAGCTAGAGCAGAAGTCTTGGTTAAGTTCTTCAGGGTCTTGGAACAAGACTGTTGACTTTCATTAGTGAGAGTTTCAAGGCTGCCTCTTGACCTGTTGTCTTTTTCTTCCCTAGTGGGAAAAGATTTGTGCTTTTGAAGCTGTGTGAAAACAGATCAATCGATGGATGTAAACGTTTGTTAAGTCACAAACTTGATGGTCTCTTTCACTGGGTGAGCAGGTCAAGAAATCTGACCCAGTGGTTCAGGACAAGTGAGCTCATTCTTATGCTTAACATCTAGCAGGATACAGGCATGCTGCTCTACCTGGGCATCTACACCTCTGCAAACAACTCCTCCCCAGTTCCTAACTGGGACAAAAGGGAGGCAAGGTTGTCAGAGCAGGGGTAAAGATGGGCAGGTCTGCTGTGAGTCCTTGACTTCAGGCAAGATAAATTCATTGTGATCCTGTCAATTCTGCACATTTTCTGCTATTTCTTCAACAGCCTGTGCCTTTTCCCCATGACCTGGACCTGGATTTTTTCAGATCAGGGAAACACTGGCTCCCTCCCTGACAGATGCATCCATGTACCATGTACTGAGAACAAGCTGGCAAGGCAGGATTTCCCTTCCCAGAGGCCATGCTGATTCTTTCTTTATGGTCTGTATTTATCTATGTGCTTATTAATCTCATATTTTAATACTGGCTCTTCCACTTAACCATAGATGAAAGACAGAGTCAGTCAATCTCTCTGGAGCCCTGTGTGTGGATGGGGCTTACAATGGCGATATTCCAGGCCTCTGACTCAGTGACTCCTTATAATGATAGGTTACACATTTTGGCTAGCAGCTCTGCAATTTCACATTTGAGTTCCTTCACAGCTCTAGGGTGAATGGCTGCTAATCCTGGTGACTTACTGTCATCTAACTTACTCTGTGTAGTCAAATTCTTCCTCTATACTTAGCTCAAATTGATACAGCTACCCTACCAATCTGCTAGAAAAAATTGCAGTGCATGTTGGAAACTTCCCAACATCTTTAATGTTAAAAAAAAAATACAGAAAATAAATCTCATATTCTCTGCTGTGACCTTATCTTCAGATGCTACTTTCACACACTTTGTCATCAGATGGTCCAACTGTTTCTTGAGCTTTCAGCTTCTGAGCTATTTAAATACCTTTTTGTTTTCCATTTGAGTATCTTTCCAAACTCATTTTTGTTTTCTGTAAGTCCCTATGTACATATTATATGCTGTGGTTTTGCTGCTCTCCTCATTTGGACAACTCTTCTGGTTTTTAAAGTCAATCATTTCTATACAGTAGCATCTAAGTTTTCTGTTTAGCTAAGCAGGGCTTTTACTGGGTCATTATATTTTCTTTTTCTGAGCAATTTGCCTGGGCTTCCAATACAATATTTTCAAACAGCCTCAAGGCTGCTTGCAGGCTTTTTGGAGTTAATTAATTTTGGGGGTATTTTTGCTAATAACCTAATTTGTATGTAACTCCTTTTCCTGAAATTAAATCTCTGTTTTCAGGATTTGTTTGGCTTGTTCTTTCCCACTGAAATATTAAACCTAATTTTATATGGATTTCTGTTATGGAGTGCTCTTCAACTAACACCATTTGTATTAGGCTCTGTACATTAGTCAGGACCTAAGCCCAAATGGCAGCTTTTCATAAGAGTGCTAAGATAAGTTATTCTAGGAAGTGGACATTTACTGCATACAAGTGTTATCTCTGTCTCTTGTCCTGAGGCAGCAATGATACAATCTGGATATGTATAGTGAAAATCTCATCCCGTTGCAACCTGTTTTAAATTGGCATCATTGCCTGAGAACTATCATCCTCCAGATTAAACAGCCCAAAGTATGATCCTAGTGTTACTATTATTATTAGAGTATCAGATTTCCACACAGGATTCTGTAGTGCTTCTCTTTTCCCACAATATTTTTATGCCGTTAAACTTTGCGCTTTTCTTCACATAGCTTGCCCTCACCTGTACATTTCATTCTGTCATCCTTCAAACCTTGTAGCCTGGCAACACTGTATCCTGTTAATTATCCTTTCACCAGGCCTCTGAGATGTTAATTATGTCAGGGTTGCTGTTTGTAACCAAAAAATTATTTTAAAGGCTTCTAAAATTGTTGTAGAAGGCAGCTTTTGTTAGTTTTGCCCTTAGCTTAACTTTCCCAGACTAGTCAGCTGATGTTTTAGGGAAGCTGACTTGCCTTCTCTATTTCTGTTTATTTCCCTTCTGGCCTTTTCAGAGGTATGATGCATATCATTCAGGTTATACTGCCAAGTTTAATCAATCTGAACAAGGTGCTTCTCCATGCTTGTCAACATTTTTCTAGTTCCTAGTTTAAATAATCTTGCATGACCTTCTTAATTTTCATAGGCAGCAGTCTGTCTCCACCTTGATCAAAATAAAGTCTGTCCTTCCTTTACGGTTTCCTTCTGTCTCAGGAAGTTTCTCAGTTCCTAATGTACTGAAATACCTGTCACTGCTACACTGTGGTCTTACCCATGAACCACAACTCTTTATCCTTGCCTGTTTGCCATGCCTCATGTCCTGTAGCTGGGAGTGTTTTGGAGAAGGCCATCGTGAAAATCCTAACTTCAGTCTTTTATTAGGCAGTCTAAACAGCCACCCAGAACACCACCCATGTACTTCTCCAAGTCACTGGGACTCACCCAGCTCTCCTGGATTCTCTCATGCACCCTCACATCCACACCATCTCTGAAGCATCTCAATAAGTCAACATCAGCTGTGTACCTCTCCTTCTCTTTCAGCTGTAATTTTTCAGTGGCTCTCAAAAGAACAGACCGAATCTCCTGAAGCCAAGAGCTTCCTGCACAGCATGCAGACTTATAGAGCCAGAGCCACCTGCAGTTAATTTGCCTCTTACAGCAGTCTATCATTATTAAGGTATCAACAAATAAGATAAACACAAGAATGTGTGGGGTGGAGAAGGGTGTATCAGGAGTCCCTTCATAAATATAAAATGAGCACCAGCAGTCCATGCTAGTGATGTGCTAGCAAGTAATTTCAATTACCATTGTATCATAGAATAACTGAACCTTTAGATGAATTGGGAAATTTATTATAGACAAATTCAAGTAAGAAAAATATGTAAGCAAGTGAGAAACCAATTTTACAAAGGTTGAATTGCAATACATGTCTACATCATTAGATAGAGGTATTTATACTAAAAATTACTTGATTACAAGCAGATTAAGTTTATTCAAAATCAAAATTTCAATTCTCAATTCTCTGCATTCTTATTGTGTTCAAAGGACACAATAAGTGGATGGGTATGGGTGGTGATATCTGTTTTATCCATGTGCCAAAGGTGATCTTGGCATGGTTTTTTGGTACATGATTTACTAATGGAATGAACCTACAAAATCAATTAAAGCATTTCATTTACAGTACTTAGGTACAATGCATAATACACTTTACCTACTGCACAACACAAGAATGACAGTTTGAATGATAAAAGAGCTTTAGTTGTTAATATAAAGATATGAATAGGATTAGATACAGCACAGAAAAAATTATTTACAGCTACTCTGACTTGAATTAGATCCAAAATTAAAAACTAAAAGTCCATTCCATTTTTAATTCATAGGAACTTTCAAATATCACTAATTAGAAACATTTTATTTTTACCCTTCTAATAAGCAATATTTAGCCTTTAACCATTTTAACTATGACTTAAATATTGAAAAGAAGTCAAATAAGGATAAAGTGTTTTGTAGATCTGAATTCAGATAACTTTGAAAAGCATTTCCAACCCTTTTGAAATACAACTTACCAAAACAGAGAGTTCAAGCAAAAGTTCTAAATTCAATTGAAGCAGTAATTGAATTTAGAACTTTTCATGCATATATATAGACAGGAGACTGGCTGTTTGATTTAATAGTTATATTGCTGGTATGCCAGATTTAATTTAAAATTTTTGTTTTATTTTATCTCATGTAGAGAAGGCACATTTTTTTTTATGTTGAATGCTAAAATGAAACCAATAAAAGCCAAATTTTCTTACAAGCTCAGTACTCACAATCTGGAAGAATTATTCTCAGGTGAGCAGTGTTTCAAAAATAGAAACTCCCAAATTTCTTAGTTAAGGTTTGGCTGTGGATACATTATAATTTTTTGTTCAATAAATTACAGCACACTGGACCCTTCAGAATGTTATGGTGAGAAGTATATTTTGGTTTGCATACCACAAAATAATCCTTACTGCATTTCATTTTAAAGGAGAAAGCTGTAAGTCTAAAGGGTGATCTTGATTACCATGCATACCTATGATGAAAATGAAGTTGACTTCACCACCCCAAAGTAAAGGAATATAAAGGTAAAACAACCCCACAAGAAGGGACATGGTTGGTCGTTGGGTAAAGGGGAGAAATGAGAGGAGCAAGTCCAAAGGAAGCTGGTTTAGGACACAGAAGGCTGAGAAAAGAAGCAGAAAGAGTTGATAACAACTGGAAGTATGGTGACAAAAAAGGCACAGTAAGAATCCCAGTCTGCACCAGCTACTAGAGGGCTCTGCTTTCATGGATATCCATAATAAACAGAAGCCTGAATGACTATTCAGCATCCTGATATAAATTTCTCTCTCTTTTCATTGTTAACTAGGTGATATAAAAACTTTCTGATGGTCAGGTTTTACAGCAAACTTCAGGAAACGAAATGAAAAAGGAAATGAAATCTTGCAATTTCATGAGGATCAATTGGCAAGCTTTGGTCCATATCCCTGCACTTCATGGCATCCCATGCCTTTTGATGGTTTTCCCTTCAGCAAAGATTTTTAAATTTTTTTTTCAGCATCGATGCCATTTCATTCATATCTTGCCCTCAATGATCTGTCTTCCTCCTGGATTTTTTCCCCTGCTTTTCCAATGTCTGTGAGGTTAGTTTTGGCATATTTTGGTCCTTTTCACTGTACCACATTTTTCCTTTCAGGAAAGAAAATGAAATCTCAAAAACAGAAAAGAAAGCCTTACGAACACTCTGGAAAGGAGATATGATCAAATGAAATGCAATTGAAAAAAAAAGAAACGTTGGCAATTTAGTGACTACAAGGAATTGGTCTGGGAGGAAATGAGGTGCAGTGAAAAGGACCAAAACATGCCAAAACTAACCTCACAGATGTTGCAAAATCAGGGGAAAAAATCAAGACAGAAGACAGAACATTGAGGCGAAGATATTAATATAGTGGCATGGACACTGAAAAAAGAAAATCTTTGCTGAAGTGAAAACCATCAAAAGGCATGGGACGCCATGGAGTGCAGGGATATGGACCAAAGCTTGCAAAATTGATCCTCAGTGAAATTGCAAGATTTCATTTCCTTTGCTGAAAGGCAATTCTTCCTTTCAGCAAAGGAAATGAAATCTTGAAAACAGAAAAGAAAGCCTTACAAACACTCTGGAAAGGAGATATTATCAAATGAAATGCAATTGAAAAAAAAATTCAAAATATAGTGGCTACAAGGAATTGTTCTGGGAGGAAATGAGGTGCAGTGAAAAGGGCCAAAATATGCCAAAACTAACCTCACAGACGTTGCAAAAGCAGGGGAAAAAAGTCAAGGAGGAAGACAGAACACTGAAGGNATCTGTCTTCCTCCTGGATTTTTTCCCCTGCTTTTCCAACATCTGTGAGGTTAGTTTTGGCATATTTTGGTCCTTTTCACTGTACCACATTTTTCCTTTCAGGAAAGAAAATGAAATCTCAAAAACAGAAAAGAAAGCCTTACAAACACTCTGGAAAGGAGATATGATCAAATGAAATGCAATTGAAAAAAAAAGAAACGTTGGCAATTTAGTGACTACAAGGAATTGGTCTGTGAGGAAATGAGGTGCAGTGAAAAGGACCAAAACATGCCAAAACTAACCTCACAGATGTTGCAAAATCAGGGGAAAAAATCAAGACAGAAGACAGAACATTGAGGTGAAGATATTAATATAGTGGCATGGACACTGAAAAAAGAAAATCTTTGCTGAAGTGAAAACCATCAAAAGGCATGGGACGCCATGGAGTGCAGGGATATGGACCAAAGCTTGCAAAATTGATCCTCAGTGAAATTGCAAGATTTCATTTCCTTTGCTGAAAGGCAATTCTTCCTTTCAACAAAGGAAATGAAATCTTGAAAACAGAAAAGAAAGCCTTACAAACACTCTGGAAAGGAGATATTATCAAATGCAATGCAATTGAAAAAAAAATTCAAAATATAGTGGCTACAAGGAATTGTTCTGGGAGGAAATGAGGTGCAGTGAAAAGGGCCAAAATATGCCAAAACTAACCTCACAGACGTTGCAAAAGCAGGGGAAAAAAGTCAAGGAGGAAGACAGAACACTGAAGGGAAGATATGAATGAAATGGCATGGATACTGAAAAAAAATTTTTAAAAAATTTCGTCAACATGAAAAACATCAAAAGGCATGGGATGCCATGAAGTGCAGGGATATGGACCAAAGTTTACCAAATTGATCCTCATTGAAATTGCAAGATTTCATTTCCTTTCTTGAAAAGAAATTGAAATGGCAATACTTCATTTCCTTTCCTTTCTTGTCCTTAAACCACCTATTGCAAATTAGCTGTCTGTGATAAAGGCTACAGTTCACCTGTGCAATGCTAGAACTTCTTGCTAACTGGCTCTTCATCAACATATTTTGGTCACAAAATAATGTTTGATTAATATGTTTGTTTTAGTATGCTGGAATTCATACTTGCTCCACACAGAGTAACTAAATTAAAGGCTCACTACAGGTTTTGTCTTTTCTAAACAAATGTTTTCAGGTGATAAAGTCAATGGTAAAGGCTCTTAATGACTCATCAGAGTCAACAGGTGAGAGAGAGGATATGCCAAGAAACGTCTTTTCCTTCTGTGAGTATTATCACAGTAGCTCACTCCCTCTTAAATTGCCTCCAAAAGTTTGTTGCATTTCTCGCAATGCTCTGCAATTTTCCATCACAGGGAACTCATCCAGCTTAAATATTGCCAATGACCACCCTGCAATACCTATTTAGCTGATAGTATAGTGTCGTTTACGTTATCAAATGCTTTTTAAAAAAATCTAAAGCTTTTGTGCTGCATTTCTCAAATTCAGAAAAAGTTTGTTAGTCAGATTGATCTGTGCTGCCTTAAGAAGTCAGCACAAGCCTTAAGGAAAACTGCTTTGTAAGCAAGTTATCACTTGTAAAAATTTAGTGTTCAAGCTGTGTGCTCAAATTCTGTTGAAAATAAGATGGGAAGGAGTGATGTGAGTGTTTCTTTGGGTTCAGTTACAGCTTCATATTTCAAAGCAGAATTTTATGTTCACATTGCCATAATCAAAAGTATATTGAGAAAGAAGCAACTGCTTGGTACTTGGAGAAAAGTTCAGCAATTGTAGGAATTCTGCTTTCATACTATTTAGGCTATGGGTCACTTCTTGCTCTTTAACGCCTGTGTTGTTTGGGGGTTTTTTTCCTCTTAGCTTTTTGCATGTATTTTGATATGGAGTAAGAGTCCCTACATTCAGAGTGGGAGGAAGGGGTTGCAGAACCTTTATGATGTGCCTCCAGCGTTATGAACAAATACATGCATGGAGTTTACATCTGAAGGGACATTCATAACATTTATGAGAAAGGATTCAACAAAAAACTTTTATGCATATTAATATTCTTCTGGGTAGCTAGAAAGTCTGATTCTGAGTATCCCCATGCCCTGTACCACACTGATACATGTATAACATGATCAGTCTACCTGGCTACAGGTCTCCTTTTCTATAAGAAAAAAAAGCCAGCGCCAAAATTTCTATGTAAGAAAGTTAGGAAAACTTTTACGCTACTCACGTATGCAGAACTCAACTTTGTGATACCGTTTGTTTCTTTATTTATAAAGCATTACCTGTGCATAAATGTACCTTTTACTCAGCCTCTGCAAGAGTAATTTTTTTTTTAATTAAAAGGAAAAAAACCAATAAAAGATTAATCACTCTTCAGGGATGTATATCATAATCAATGGTTTGATGTGTTGGTTTTCATCCTAACTTATGCATCTCACTCTTCATCAAATTCTGCAGACCTCGTGGAGCTAAAGTTTTGGGCCCCCTCTTCTCCCTCTCCTTTCATCATTGTATAAACAACAATAATAGTTGAATTTACTTAGACAAACTTGAGATATCTATACAGTAGGCATCCACTCTAAACTATTCATCTGATGTCCTCAGACAGACCAGAGGAGCCCTCTGAAAGAGTATACGTATTTCATTTGACTAAATAAGCAACTAAGGCAACTAACTAGGCTCAGTCTGGGTATGTACAGTTTAAACAGCTAAATTTGAGAAGGGTTGTGTCCAGAGACTTTTCATATAATTTTTAATGCAGTTTTCTTTAGCTGAAAAACTATCATTCCACAGCAGAAAAAAAGCAAAAATACAGCTGGGTGTTGTGAAGAACTGATTCAGATTGTTTCAACTTGGCTGTCTTAAAATACTTAAACACTTCTCACTTCCAGTAATCCATTGGGGCCACTTCTATTAGCATCCTAATCCTTTTCCAGAGGCTTAGTTTATTGTGAAGAAAACATTTATTAACCGTTGCATTTGACCTAATAAATTCTTCTGTTTTCAAAAGCATTCTTATTTAGTATGAGAATTTCCAGGCCCAGCAGATAATTTAAAGAAGACTGTTAAAAACATTTGAAAAAGAGAAGGCTAAAGAGAAAAAAATTGGAAAGTTGTAAGAATTTTGGTGATTTTAATGTCAATAGTAAGAAAAAGTATTAAACAAGGCTACATGTCCTTCTCTCACCCTGGAATGTATGGACTTAAATTGCCACGGACATATAAGAGACTCGTTATGAAGTTTAATATTTCAGGGTCAAAGTTCTTCAGAAAATCAATTCCCATCTCATAGAACAGTTCTGGAGAAGTCAAGTCTTAAAATTTTCTTCAAAAATTTAAAATAGAAAATCACAGAAAAACTTTGCTTCTTCACCTCCATCAATATCAAAGGATTTTCTGCCTTGCTGTTTATTTGTCAACACCTGATACCACAGAATAAATGAATCAGAGGGATATGGTGCCCTCAGATTGCCTGCCAATGAATCTGAGGAAATCATCTTCCTGTTTACTTTTTTCAGTCAACTTCTAATTTCATTGACATTCTCCAATAGTTCCTAGAGAATATGATCTTTATGAGAGTTTCTTTTCACTGAGAAGTTGATTGAGCTACAATTAAGCAACAGTAACCATTAAAATGATGTGTGAATGGTGTGAATTTTCAAAAAGTCCGTTACACCCAAATAAAAAGATTTCCCCAGAGATACAAAGCAGCTAAACACAAAAACAAATTCAACAATGTAGGGCACACTCATGCAAAGTCCTTTCTGACCTATCACAGACCTTGCATGCCTTATTACACCAGAGAAATCTTAAACGTGCAGTTCTTTACACTAAGGTCACAGAAATTGTCATCAGTAAGTGTCAGGAGTGTTAAAATAGCTTAAATTTTGAATGGTAATTCAATGACCACAAGGCCAAACAACTGGGAAACCAAACATCTCCTGTTCTGTAGCTGCCTTTCCACCATATAGCAGCATCTCAGATATTACAGAAACGTGCAGCATG
Source organism: Ploceus nigricollis (assembly GCA_013399945.1). Lineage (NCBI taxonomy): Eukaryota > Metazoa > Chordata > Aves > Passeriformes > Ploceidae > Ploceus > Ploceus nigricollis. Next base: position 19,782 of record VXBC01006580.1, read on the forward strand.
TTTCTGTGATTAGCTTAAACAGAAATTGTCACATTTCAGGTTCTCAGACATGATTAAGTTAATAGTCTTGCTGTGAATTATTATTTTTTTTTACAACAAAAGAAGGATCATCAAAGCTATAGACTCATGGCTACAGCAGATGTGTCGGGAGGACAAATCTAATTTGTTTTATGTCTGCAGAACATTTTGAGCGTTTGAAAAAGGCATCTGTAAGGCCTTCATGCCCACTTTGTTGGCAAAGAAAGTGGAATCCAATGTAACACCCAGGTCAAGCTCAGAATGCAGCTTAAGCTTCACTGATAAGCTTGTAGCATCGAGCTATATCCCTGAGGATGTTTCTTTTCCTTCTTTTTTTCCCCTTTCCTTACAGCTTTATGACTCATCATCTTGCTTGATGCATTCCCTTTCTGAAAAGGTTTGCAACTGCAGGGCAGTGACTAAAACTGACCTTGGCTTACCCTGTCTCTGCACCACTGTGTTCCTGCTGCGATCATTGCTTGTATTTAATTTCATAGTGCCATGCAGAACTACATTATATCTATATCCATATTCACAAAAATAAAAAAAGGCATCAATATATCAGAGATAATTTAAAATAAAAAAGAGAATTACATAACTTTTTATCAGCCAGACCATTCACATAACAGATCACATGGCAAATGATTTAACAGTTGCTGTATTCAGAGCTTTGATGTCTCTAGTTGAACATCACATACTGTCAGGCAAAAAACATCTAACCCAAATGTTATATGTTTCTCTTTGAAGTACTTCACTGTTGGTTTTTTTTAACTGTTACCAAGCCTTTACTATTGATAGTTTAAAGAATAATTTACACAGAAATACACAGAAATGTTTGCCCATTCTCTGTTTAAAGCATATTAGCATGGTTTTTATAAAAGACATGCCCATTGTTTGTTTACAAATACAATTCTTTTTTTACTTTTCCAACTTTCATTATTTAACACTGTGTACCAAATCCAGAGGACAAAAAAGTGCTGCTATTACATGGAAACATGCACCTCCCTGAAGCATTTTTCAATTTTTAAGGAAGCTTTATGCTTAATAAGATATTAAGATTTACTGGCAACCACACAATGATATAAAAACGAAATGTTACAGGCTTGATAGTAATTCATACAAAGCTCCATTATGTATGTAAGTAGAACCCAAAGACTGTATGCACTAGTAATGGTAAACATTATTTACTGCCTGCAAGATCCAGCTGTGAAAGCATGCCTTTGCAGAAGACTTAACTTATAACCAGGTACATAAAATACAATTTCATGTATTTTATACATAAATAAAATTATGTATTGAACTCAGAGATCTTCAAGTCTGCATTAGCTAAACCAACAGGAGGCATGAGTTATAGTCCAGCCTTCAATTTAACATTCCTCTTACAGTAGGGATACCACCTAGTTAATTTCTAGTTTGATAATCCTTTGGGATTATCTTTATGTGATTATCTGTATATTCCTTTTTGGTGCTGTGGGTGCCACAAATTACCAAATATACTATTTCATGGAAAAGCTAAAGAATCACGGGATTAGAAATCACTGGATTTCTGGTGCTCAGAACACTGACACAAATGCTGAAGTCACACAGATTTGAATGTGACAAGTGGTAAAGATGATTTCAGCCTACTTAGGGTACCTCCCTTTGCGACTAAAGGATTTTCAATTGCTCATTCACAGTCAGGATCACATTAAGAGCTGTAACATGAGCATGATAATTCATCCTCTTTTTTTTTTTTTAATCAATTACATTGTCACTAAGAATGAGCAAAATATTAATAGTATTCTTAGATACTTTTTTGGGATAAAAAGTCTCCTAAGTAGCCTGGGATGGCCCAAGAACAAAATAAACACAATAGTTAAAGAGTTCTATGAATCATAACACATATTGTCAAGTCAATGATCATACAAATGTTTGAAAAGTAGTCTTAGAAAAATAAAAAAATTCAAATCCACTCATAAAAAAATCTAATCCTGTTCAAGTTTTTCAGGAGAGCAGTCAAAAAAATAAAAAAAAGGAAGAAAAAATAAGTATCCATTGTTCAGCTGGAAATTTACCTTCCAAGAGTAGGTATGATTAATAACTGCTTGCTTTTGGGTTTAACTACATATAGTGTTTTTAATGTGTTCAGGCAGACTGGTGACCTGTTATTCATGCCCATTTATACTGGCTGGGATTATGGTACTACTTTAGATTTAGATTCTACATGCAGGATTCTGTGAAGATCACACCTGCATGTCTTCACATTTCACAATATTGTCCAGATAATCCATAGCTTTCTGGACAAACATATCTCAAAAAAGCTATGTTGTTACATGGATGTCTGATCAATAATATCTGCCTTCACTACAACAAGATGTAAGAATGAAAGAAAAAACTTTGCCATGAATGCTCTCTCTTTTTCCAAAAAGGCATTTTGTTCATCTTCCACCGCTTATAAGACTCCCCATTTCATGATGTAACTTCAGGTCTTCTCACTGCATCCAAACAGAGGGGGAAATAAGAAATTTCCAACACTAGGAGAGTTTGAAAGCATGTGTGAGATCTGTTGTACTTATTTACTGCTTAATTCCAAATGACAGTTGAGTATTCTTTTTCTTTTTCTTCTTACAGCACTTTAATACAAGATTTAAATGAATAAGGAGAGAATTTGAATATATTGGTTAAGCTAAAAGGATTCTAGGAAGAAAAATGAAATTTCTTCCCCTTATTTGTCAGAATATTTCCAGTTACTCCTGATTAATTTCAGCAGAAAACTGCTAAAAGTTAATGATTGACATAAGATGATAACTTTTATAAAGACAGATATTTAAAAAGGGCTAGATAGAACGTTGGTAAGTTTCTGCTGAAAAAGCTTTCAAGATTCTAATGTGATCACATTTGAACTGCAAAGTAGCACTGCTCTCTGCTGGTTGTTATAAAATTAAATTGCTGTTTGGAAGCTGCATAAATGCTCCTCTATGTATTTTCTTGATTCATCTTTAAATTATGCTTTTATTTTAATCAGAAGAGATAAACAAATGCTTATTCAGCTATAGAGCTTACATTTATCTGCCTATCTCTCTGATAAATGAGCAGTTCTCAGATAAGGCAATCTCAGCAAAGCGTCACATTTGCAGAATTTTACATGTGAAAATCCCTCAGCCTCTGACATAACCTGGATTTGTGTTCTCATCTCTAATAAGTTGTCTCTCATTCTTTCTCTAACTTGGCTTTCACATTTTTTAAAATCTCCACTCATAACAAGCTTCTTTTAATAAGGGAAACAGTGATGGCAGCTGAGTCCGGCTGAAGATTGCATGGACACACAGTTCTTCCAGAAGAATCACAGAATCAGCAGCTTGTCCAAAAAAAGAAATTTCCTGAGGCCCCTGTTAGTGCACCTTAGAAAAGGAGAAGTGAGAATCCTTATTCCCCTTGCTGTGGTTGGTGCATACTGGGTTCCAACTTTTCCAATTACATATCTTCCTGACAAATGGTGAGACTTCTTCCATGTTTGTGCAGTAATAGATAATGGTCCTTCTCCTCCTTCTCTTTCCTTGCCTTATCCAGAGGGCATTGAGAGGGCCCTGAGGTCAATAACCAATTCATCAATACCAGATCTGGTCATTAGAGTGTCAAGATTTAGGCTCCTGAGACCTGTAATTTTAAGAAGGAACAGCTTTGAGAGATGAACTTTTCTTGTTTTTCAGGCTTGTTTTTAGGCTCTACAACCTCAAAGACCAGTAATGCAATTTGTGTCTCTGTCATTGACTTTTTCTTCTGGAAATGTATCAGAACTTACTTTGTTACAATATGAGCAATCTTATGAATCATCAGAGTTGGTCAAGCTTGCAAAATTTCCCAACCTAAGTTTATAGGATGTTGAAATTTGTCAAGGACTGTGACATGTGAAAAGAGCAGGAAAACGATACCCTAGTAAGAGACAATGAGAGGAACATAAACCTCATTTGTTACTAGCTCTAAGTATAGTCTGTTAGTCAATTCTCCTTTCACAGTGAGGGGCACTGATGTTGTCTTAACTTGCCAGATCCAAATTTTGCAAGGAACACCTAGATTCCCTTTGAGGGGGAAAATGCAATGCTGCTATACTAACGCAGCACTATTTGCAACAGAACTAAAACAAAAATCTTTATTTATCCTCTCTAAGAAATGGAAAATATTGTTTTAATCTCTGACAAAAGAGAAAAAGATTCAGAAAAGTAACTAACCTTTCATCCTAAAGCAATTTTATATTTAAAGCAAAAGACATAGCCAGGTATAAAGTCTAAACCAAACTGAGAAATGTTAATTGGTATGCAATAAATTATGTGCAGAGGGTGAGATTTTCAATGGCACAAAGGACAGACAAATACCTAATTCCATTTGTACCTTTATAAATAATTACTACCAACAATGAAAGTAAAGCTGTGACAAATGATGAATATAATCCCAAGTCTTTCTGTCCTTTTAAGCATGTAAAATTTGTCATCTTCCACAGAGGAGAAGAATTTCTGAGAATGTTAAGCAAACAAGTAAGCAGAGAACCCAACAATCCCTCTTCCCCAGAGTCCTTAGGAAAGACAAGCAGTGACTTTTTAAAAACCCTTTCTCAAATCTTGTTTTCCACAAAACTGAAAACAGAGCAACTGACAATGACTTTGAAACTGACATACTGTGGCTCAAGTTACTCCTTATAGAAAACCTTGTGGTTCACTGACCTTGTCGGTTTATCACTCAGGATTTGACGTTGTTTGACGTTGCCTTCCCGTCCTCGGCTAATTTTTGGTAGGAATCTCTTTAGGATAGAAACCAATATTAGTCCATGCGTACACAATCTCTAGAATGGCTTATTCTTAGATTTAGATTGCTATGTGGCGTTACGACTGTTTAAACAATTTAAAGCTTTTAACTAGTTTCTAACAAATCAGGAAATTGTTTGGATCTGTATCCAATGGACTGGATTGTACCTAGCGTACATTTCTTTCCTTTCTTTTAGTTTTTAATTAATATGCAATCTTGAGCATAGCCCAATTAAAGGAACATTTTCATATATCAAAGAGAAAAAAAAGCTTTGGCATGCCAAATTCTTATTCAATTTCTCAGGAAAACAGCTTCTTTTCTTCAATGAATTTGGAACAATGGAGGTCTGAATTCTTTTATGTTCTAAATAAAATGTAGGAAAAAGCTGGTAACACAAGCTGAAAGTAAGCAGGTCTAATTTTTATTAAAGGTTCACACATTTTCTTCTTCTTTATTTTCTCACTCACCTTTTTTTCTTGTTTCTTTTCCCTCGAGATCAATTCAACTCTTAACATGCCTCAGAGGAAAAAGCTTTGCACAAAAATATGCTTCACCTTAGGAGATCAAAGCTGTTTTACAGCTCCTTTTTTTTAAGTCCCTTTTAATCTTAGTGGCATGAAGCTCATTAGAAACAACAACAAAAACAAGAAAAAAGAGAAATTTAAGCTAGGATCAGTAAATTAAAAAGGTGCTTTGATATATAGTAGAAATAAGCGATAGAAAAATTATCAGTGCTGCAAAATGTGACCTGGAGAACTCATTATGTAAGAAGGATGGAAATCAAATTTTTAGTATCTCACTTCATCAGTAGAAAATAGTAAAAATAGTTACAGGGCAGATTCTATCTGTTAGAGGAGAAACAGTAGGGAAATCTGTGGTGTAAAGTACAAAGCAACTGGGCAGGAGTATAACCCTAGAAAAGGCATTTTAATGAACTATTTCTGGAAATGGAAAAAATATTAAAGATTTTTCCAATTGCTACAATTATTACAAAAAACCAACATATTAAAAATAGCATGCCATTAACTGTTGCAAAATAGCATATCATAAACATCGTGCAGGTCTCAAAAAGAATCTGTGAAGTGTATGAGCAAATGCATAATCACCTTACTTCCCTTTCCAGTTCAATTTGGTTTACTTAAAAGTTTCAGCATTTAGAAGTTAATCCACTGATTCAATCTTCCTTTAATGAGAAGAACAAGTTAATTTCCTTTTCCATTTCTGTTAAACTGTTGTCATGAGAACAAATCTGTCCTGTATCATTTTCAGTTTGTCTCATTCTCTCCCAAAAGATTGAGACTTTTGAATTTTAAAGCTCTGGAATATCTCTAATAGACAAGAGTTTGCTGGGTACTTCAGCCTTCTAAATAATCTCTATTTTTGCTACTTGTCCCATCTGATCTTTGTCACCAGCTGTGGGAGCTAGGCAACTGACATTCAGCTCTACAGCTCTATTTCATTGGAAAAGGCAGTGAGGACTGTCAGCTCATTCCTGTCCGGTGAAGGCTGCAGATGGAGTGGACATTGCTGGCTGAGACTCATCCCAGCCAGGCCCAGGCACTGTTACCGTTCAGAGGAGCAGTGATATTAGCTGCCTGGATGGATGGAGTGCTTAGTACTCAGACTTCACAGTTTTGCTCCTCTGTTCGTCATGAAGAGTATTTCTTGTAAAACTGTTGAGTGAAATATTGTTTCTGAATCAATTCAAAACTTCAAGGGGTTGAGTTTTCACTCACAACACAATTTATTGATTTATGATTCATTTCAGTATGCTATGACAAGGTGTATTTCTGCTTAGTAAAGAAACAACAGTTAGTTTTTCAGCTGCAATTACTGCTATGTGAAGCATATTTTCCTCCTTCCAAGATGAATTTTTAAAACCTGTTCCTGGAGCCTGTAGACCTTTGCCATCTATTTCACAGGTCTAAAAGATGGCTGCTCCTTTGCCTGTCAAGGAGAATGCTTTACTCCACTGCCAACAGTTTCATTTCCAGTTCATTTCTGGATGCCTTTAAAGATGTTGCTTTTTGCCTGCAATGTACTAAACATTTTAGAACTTTAATACTGTTTCCCTTACATGCAACTTCCAGCAGCTAAAATTATCTGAACTTGTTGATGCAAAGTGAAGACATTTCATTTCACACTCCTGCCCTCCCTGCTCAAATACATCATGTACACAGGAAAGCTTGAACAAGAGACAGCAGCCAGCTAAGTTTTCTCCAAGATAGGATTGTAGTCTGTGCTTATTTTTTCTACTCTGATCATTAGAGTGCAGACATGTTGAACATCAGAGCAATTTTTAAAATCTGACATTTTTCTGTGCTCAGTTAAGGGTGACAAGGAAGACTGGATGAGAAAGTGGAGTAAAACTGTTGCTGCAGTACCACCACTGAAACAATCTTGTATTACTCACAGAGGAAGAGAAGTTTATTAGATATAAACATAATATGAGTCCAAGTGCAGAAATCCTAAATACAGTTATTATAACTAACTGATATAATTCTGAGAAAGACCAATTTTTGTTTGTGCTATGGAAGCATACTATATATCTTGATAGAATTTGAAGATCAGATCTGACACTTCTGGTTATATAACATGGCCTAATACACTGTGTGTAAACCAAAGCAGTTTGTTTATTTGGACTAAACCCTTCATTTTCAATCATTTAGTATTATAAAGAAGTGTTAATGCCTGAGCAGCTTGAGTCTGTGTTTCTCTGGGCTTAGAACTGCTGAGTTTAGAATTGCTGAATTTGCTTTTAATGTATTCTATGGCTATACACCCTACAGCAATCACCGATGAAAAGCCGCTGCAAAATAACAATTCTGATACCAAACCTCCAGTAGCAAAAAATTAACCATGAATAAAAATACTTTAACAGTAATTTTGCTTGGATAATTGCCTAAAGTTAGAGTATAATTTTAAAAAAAGGTTTTCACCGAATTTTTGCTCCCCATAGAGGACTAATGTTGCTGTTGAGTAAGAAACAACACAGATTCACCAGAAGGCTGGTTTGCACAGCGTCCCTCTTTACTACGAAAACAGTCTCTTTTATAGACTGCTCAATACAGACAGACCAGATTGGTCAATTAATCAATACATCTCACCTGATTGGCTAATTAACAAAAACATCTTTCTTATAAACAATCTTTGAGAAAAACAGGAAAACAGAGAGTAGAAAAACCCCCCCTGCAGGTTGTTTATAATAACAAGCTATCATTGTTTCTCTGCAACTCCCTAAGGTCTCACAAGCCGATCCTGAGAAAACTTACCTGGTTTTCTTGCTCTCTGACCAGGCTGTCACATCCACAGACTAATAATTACAAAACAACTCACAAATTCATAGGAAATTGTCCACCAGCAAAACAAAAACAGAAGTCCTTGAAATCTTTCTACATATTTATCTTACCTTTGGTTTAAAGACAGAAAATTCTTACTGAAAACAAACATCAAAATGACACCACTCTTTAGAGGGTTTTGGGGTGATATTATGTGCAAAGATAGTAACATCTCTACATTTGATCTGATTCAGCCCAAGCTTTGGAAGCTTGCATCTTAGATATGCATTAGCCTTGAAATGAATGTGCAAGTTATTTTTGTATAGTAAATATCCTTCTGTTGCTATGGAAACCAGATGTTTGATAATTAAAATAGTGCTGTAAATAGTTGTGTGCTGTCATGTGAAAGTACTCTTCACAAGTTGCTGTGCAGACAAATAGCTGAGCTTCTTGTTTATTGAAAAATTGGAAGTAAATGGGGTGAAATAGCTGCCTCTGAAATTGACTTCAAAAAGCAACCACTTTGCTAGAGCATTTTAAATAACACTGGAAAATCTTTGCTGAATTTTGTGGCTATTCTACAGGTCAGGAGGTATCATTGCATTCCTTTTTTCAATTCTATTTGCCTATTATCTTCTACTCACAGATAAATGAACATGAACAACAAAAAAGGAAATGCAAACATTTTCTGTAGCTAAGACAGTCATCTGGTTCAGCCAAAGCAATTGGACCTGCTTGATCAAGAGCTCAAAAAATAGTTTTAACTTTTTATTATATTTAATAAATACAGTTTATGTGAAGCAAAAACTGTGTATTCAGCCTAGTGAATTTTCCTTACTGCATCCAATGAGTGATCTTTCATATACTTGAGGGCATGTGATTTCAGAGGGCTCAGAAGTCAGTAGCTAAGTAGAGTAGAGGTAGCTGAGAGAGTAGCAAGAGAGTGAGTTTTAATATGAAATGTGGAAGACTGCAGAGAAATTCCATTGTGCAGAATGAGCAGAACTGATCAGTCTCTGTGGAGAGAGGACTAGCAGTATGCTCCTCCTGGGGGTCATGTGAGATAAGGCCCAGATAGGAAGATCAGCTGGAGTATATCTGACCATGCATTTTCATGTCTAAGAAACTACAACGAATATAATGGTATAAGGACTTGAAATTTGTGCTCCTAGTATGAGCAAGGAAGAAAGTTCCACGCTGAGGAACAAGGAGATCATCTATAAGTAACAACACTAATATGGATCTACAGCTCAACACAGAATCACAGAATCATAGAATGGTTAGGGTTGAAAGGGACTTTAGAAGTCATCTATTTGCAACCCCCGTGCCATGGGCTGGGACACATCTCTAAGTTTTGTCCAACCTGGCCTTGAGCACTTCCAGGCATGGGGCTTTCACAACTTCTCTAGGCAACCTGTTGCAGTGCCTCACTACCCACCATAAATATGACTTGTAACTATGAATTACTCAATAGTAAGATATTAAAATAACCTTTGATAATACCACTTTTGAATTGAAAACAAGCAAGAGTAAATGTGGTTTCAGCTTTTCACTGATCATTGAAATTCTAATCAATACTTTTTTTCTCTGACATTGTTCACCAAAATATTATTTTCCTGGAGTAATAGTGTTGCTCAATCCATACACTCACAAATTTAATGATCACTCAAAGGATTTACCGACCTCCTTATAATAAAAATGTTTTTAATTTTGCGTTTCAGGCTTCAAATCACTTTTGAAGGTACACAACACAGTAATGTCATTGTGCAATAAAAGTGGGCTATTTCAGATTTTATTGCTAGTTTAATCTGGTGTGCCTGAGAGCAATTCTGCTGTTGTCACACATGAAATGAAACTTGTCCAGCAAGAAAACTTACTACTTGCTGAAATGCCCAATGTCAGGTAATATGTAAATATGAAAATAGATTTACTCTACACAGTCAAAATTTTTTCCTCCAAACAGCAGAAAGGGCATTGTTTGAAGGAAACATTCTTCAAAACTATAAATCCTTGCTATATTATATACTGTGGTGGTGTGTTTTATTAAGCTAGGTTAATTGAATACTGTTAAATATGGAATTGGTATGTTCCTCGTTCCCCCCATGTTTTCTCCCTCAGAATGGTTTGTCCCAAGTTGTTTTTCCCCGGTTTTCCCGCCACTCAGCCCAGCAGTTNAATGCCCAATGTCAGGTAATCTGTAAATATGAAAATAGATTTACTCTACACAGTCAAAATTTTTTCCTCCAAACAGCAGAAAGGGCATTGTTTGAAGGAAACGATCTTCAAAACTATAAATCCTTGCTATACTATATACTATAATATATATGCATTATACTATACTATAAATAAAAGCTTGTGCTTTATATTTCTAACTTGCTCTAGCCTTCCTCCTGTATCACACTTACTGCCCCACTTTTTTCTCATTCTTCCATTAGAAGTATTTATTTGGTTTGGATTTTTAAACATTTTAAAGGTAAATAGTAAAAATTATGTAAGAACATAGAAAAACTATGAAAGAACTTTTCAGAAAGTGAACTTTTAGAAGATATAGTATGGTCACTATCACTAACCAACATATACCTTGCCTCCACTCCAAAAAATCCCTTTTTGAGACAATTTAATTATCTTTCACAGTAGGCAACTTCAGACTCTTCTGTGTAACAGTTGGCAGAAGGCATGGAGCATAACTCTGACTCTTTAGCTTGATTATGAATTTCTCAAGTATTCCTCCTTGAGGTGTTATTTACTTGAAAGGCACTGGAACTGCATAGAGAATGATATCTTTTAATACATGTGTACTTCACATTAGGCACCATGCAGGTCACCAGAAAATTTGAATCAAAGCATGTGCATTCAAACTGGAAGTTTTAATTTCTCTGTGGGAATCCTACATATATTATTTCCCAAACTTCTAAAGCCTACAATTTCATTTTTTATAGCCACGAGTTTATTAGTAGCAGTCCAGTTTCGAGACATTTTCTACATGAAATAATTTTTTCTATGGCAGAAGTAAATCTCTTCTAACCCAAAACCAACTTGTTCTCTCCAGCCTTGTCTCTAGGTTTAGCAAATAACTTTATTTCATTCGGAATATCCCTCTTTTCAAAATCACTCTTTTTGGACAATATTTCTGTTTGTTTTGTTTATGCACTGGACTGCCACAGTGTACAGGACAGCAGTGGTCCAAGTATAAGCCCATTTTTACCTGTAAACCCTTGAAAGCTTTCCCTATCACCAGACATGTTTGAAATAAATACAAGCCATTTCCCAAATGTATCCTCCAAACAGAGTAAAACCTGACGGTAAATAAAAGAGAAAATGGAAAATTGTGCTTTTACCAAGAACACAGTAGCAGATGGAACCTGACTAGTGACCTCACTAAACTTCAAAAGTCATGAAAAAGTAATCTCTGAACATAAAGCAGAATTGAGTTCTTCTCAAAGAAAGCAAATAGGGGAGGGAAAGCAGATCAATGAATCTCATCTACTCAATAAAGTATAAAGAAAGGAAAGCACTGGCTGCTATTTAATGCTACAGCCACTAAAGAACAGCAGTGGCCTGCTTCTCCCTGCTCCATCACACAAATCTTACCACAGGAAAGATATTTATCCCCCTCCCTACCACCATCATACACTCCATGTGGAAAACAAGTAGGCTTCACCTTTTCAACTGAAATTGTAAAACAAGCACATAATAAAAAATAATTCACAGGTGCTTGTAAAATAACAATAGATCAATGACTTTGTGATGTTTTTTTCCACATAAAGTATTAGTGTTTTATGTAAGGACTGCCCACATCAAACACATGCTTTTGATGTTGGTTGCAGCTTGTGCAGGTCTAGCTGTGTATGAGAGGTGCCTAGGTGGAAAACCAGGTGGAAACCTGCAGGTTTCTCACAGAATGCAGCATCTTACTATGGCGGACAATTTCTGAGGAATGCCCTAGTTCTGCCTCTGGGTCTTTGGCAAATTCGGCTTCCTGAATGGCTCCAGTCTCAACACTTGGCTGGCAGTGACAGAAAAGGAATCAAAAGTTTTTATGTGCCTTTCCCACCTCCATAAATTTTTTGTCCTAATACTTCTCTAATTCTCACCCTCTCTACTTGGAGACTCAGGCATATTATCCCACAGGGTCAGGCGTCCATGCCCTACTTTCCTGTGTCTGAAAGATGAGTGACACCAACGAGTGATTACGTCCTGAGAGGTCTTCAGGAAGTCATGCATTTCTACATGAAGCTGCATCCCTCATACTTGTAACCTGTGTGTGGGACCAATTAAAGCAATTGCTTATTAAATTCAGCTTGAGACTGTTCCTGAGTTAATGTCTTCCAAGCATAGACCATCTTCAAAGATAGCTCCAACAGTGGGATGACATGCAAAGGTGCAGGATTTCAAGAGTTGGGAACTGTTTCTGGTAAGAGAGAGAAAGGTTCTCCAAGATCATTTGCAGCATGCTGCAAGCTGCAGAACATTTCATAGGATCAATGGAAAGCATTGCTATTTAGCCATGTCCTAAAACAATCCAATGGGAAGCTTCCAGAAAATGCAAAGGAGAAAAACCTTGTCTTTCTAATAACAAACTGCTTGCATTTAACACAACTCAATGATAACAAAATAAGCATTGAAGCAGTCTGAAGGCTCCACCAAGTAGGAAGTTTTTTCTCTAATTCACCATCCATGACTTCTGACTGCTATTTTAGGGTTTCAGGACCATGTTTCTTCGAAGTAAGAAAAGCAAAACTGTTATTTTTTTCCCAGTAACACTTGATGATATATGTGTCTCTGCATTAAGTGACAGAGATGGTCACTTGCAGTTAGTGACCTGCAAGTTCTACCTTCCTCCCAACATACAGGATCTCACTAATACAGGATCTCACAACATACAGGATCTCCAGAGCTCAGACACTCTCCCAGGCCTGCAGACTCATCCTATATTTCTGTACCACTTTTTGCAAATCATACCTCATCCCTGATAACTAGGAATGCATAGTTCAAACAGAAAGGAAGAACTTACACAGGAGAAAGTCTGCTTGAGGGTTCTGGTGGTTATGCTCTTTTGGGGCAGCCAGGAGACTGGAATGAGGCACCTGTATATCAGTGTATATCAGCGTATATCTGTATATATTCCACCACTCTAAAATTTGTGTTTGGACAATAAACCCTTCAAAGAAGGTATTATCTCTTTATTACTTATCTCCATTTATGGCATTGGGGTTTACTACCACCCATATAAAATAACAGCTTATTTGTTACACTAAATAGCAGTGAAATATTAGGCTTTTAATTCCAGAAGATATTGTTGTATGCACTCTGAGCTAATAAATTAAAGTAGGATATGAGCAGTTTACAAAGTTACACTTTTCATTCATCTTTTACCTATACAAGGCTAAAATGCTTAAAGCCTGACATTTATCACAGTAGAATCAGAGTGCTTCATGATATGAATGGATTTTCTTTAATATGCACAAGAAAAAATAATAATCTGAACAATGAATACAGGAAAAAATATGAGACATCGACAGCCAATTTCTTTTCAAGTCCACTTTAGCAAATTCAATCTGTTTTGCTCAATTCCATTGCCAAAAACCAGTGAACAATCCTAAAAAATCAGTCAGAACCCAAATTTCAGTATTATTACTACTGAGTGAAAAATATGCATGATCAAAACAGAAGTCCATTACAACACCAAGTTCTGTGAGTTTTGAAGTGTATTCTGGAGTGAGCTGAATGTTTTCATATACTCCCAACAAACTGTAAAGCAATATTGCAAAACACTAATAAGGAGCCTTCTGTTTAGCCAGTGCATTTGCTTATAAAATAAGCTGGTTTACTTGAGTACCACATCTTAGAAAATGCTGAATTCAGAAAACACACAATTTCAAATCATCTGAGATAAAGCATGATAACCTAGATTATTTGTCAGTTCAGTTGTAACAGTTTGAAAAAGAATGCAATATTACTTTAAACAAGAAGACAGTAGGAAACTAAGGGTATTGCTCAATGCATGCCTCTGTCACCCCCATTGTTCAATACAGCAAGCAGCTGGAGAGTGACTAGAAGTAGCACCAGGTAGTTTGCTTGAATCTTTCCACATAAAAGTGCCCATTTAATGATGAAAAATGTGTTCATGCATTCATGCAAACAGCATCTGTATATACAGTTCTTGATGGCTAGCTGTGTTCCCTCAGATTACTTAGTTTTAATAGTTTACTGCTCCTTATGGTTATGTTTTTCTTTCCATCTTAAACATGAAAACCTAATAGAGACACTGTCACCTAAAAATATTTCTAAAAACCTGCTATTTATAGTAGTTTTTCTAAAAATTTTTTAATAAACAGATGTAATATTTAATGAAAGATTCAGAGAGACTTTTTTACAGCCAACAGACTGAAAATTAATTTACCATGTTTAGTGCAATTCTAGTTTTATAACCTCATCCATTATTTTATTGTTGTGTTAGGTAGTGACTTTTTATGATTATTCCACTTAGAAAATATAAATTTTCCTTTATAATTGCAGAAGAGCATCAGAACAACGTGGTTTAGAATTGCAATTATTGTTGACCTTTTGGAAGGCAAACTGAGTTCTTTTATTTTGTACAAGAGTGATAATATCACACCAAATAAGCATATTTTTGAAAATTTTTTACTCTTTTTTATGTATAGAGAACTAAATTAAAGCTTGGATTTCATAAGCAAGTCAAGCTCATGTAGCTAGCCTGTAACATTTTGACAAAGCTGCATATGCTTCATGTTCTGACAAGATCATTCATATTGTGGAAAAGTGCAACAGACTCAGAGGAAACATATTCTTATCAATATGATGACATTTTCTAAAGTGAACACTTTGCCAGTCATAAAATAACCTCTACTTGTTTCGTTTGTTTGTTTGTTTTCAATTTTTTGGAAGTAATCATCAAATTATGACTGCTTTTCTGAGTTTGCAAACACTTGTACTATAATGATCTAAATTTTTCAAGTGAATGTTCACGTAGAACAACAAAAATACTCAAACAATATGCAAATATTTCTTTATTAGAAGGTGCTAAGTCCCACAAAAATATAAGACTATTTATATTTAGGTCAGGAGATATTAGCTGTCAAACAAAAGTAGAAAAGAAGAATCAGAACAGAGACTCAACTGTCCCAAGGTCATAACTACAGTGTTGGTCAAGGATGGATACATAGGGAAAAACACAAGAACAGCTCGTGCAATTCATAACTCAGAGACTTCTTTGACCCTAATATTGACACTTTTTGACCTCTTATTTCTGGAATTAAAGTAAGTTTCTTACTTTAGAGAGAAAAAATAAATGAGATATAGCAGTAGTTCGTGCCAACATCTATAGCTCAGTGACTTGATTTGAATATCTTATAAGTAGTCAGTTAGTGAAATCTCAGAATGAATACCATGATTGTGTGGGCACAATCATATTGATTCTATACAAGAGCATTTTCCAAGTAAATCAGACCTAATTGATTAATAATATATTAAGAGCTTTGAACTGTCTGTTTTCAATCAACAGCACAATTTTCCCTTGTCCAAACTATACTTAACTAGAAGTTTGCATAAGAGGCTTGTTGACTATAATTATAAATTTATTGTTTAAAATTTTAAGCATTGTTTCATTCTTTTTTTTCCTTTTTTTTCAAACAAATTTTTCTTAGTTTTCTCATTAGGTGATTTTCACTTATTTATTTACAGAAAAACCTGCAGATCATTAAAGCTGGGCTGCATTTTCCTAGATACTTGCAAAGTTAATTTTTTTCTATACTATAGCTTAGAGGATTCAGTAACATTTAAAAATGGCCTGCCATGGCATTAACTGTTAGGAAAAAAATATAATACACTACAGAGAACATTGTATGACCAATAGTCATATATTTTAAATATTTCTGTAAATTAGACAACATATAATGACAGAACAGCTGCTTTCCAAGGAGACCTCTAATAGTCTAGACCTCTAATAGTTCATATTCACCTTGTTTCTAAACCAAAAAACACAAAGCCAAAGTCAATGTAATCATTATAAACCTATATCTTTGGAAAGAAGATTATTTAAGTTATTTAAGCATTTATTCCATAATAAGATTATTTTCTATACTTCACAGATTAGTTTTCTGTTCAGAAGAATGCACCTAATTAAAGAACAAGCCTGGTTTTATCAAAAGGAGCCATATTAAAAAAGCAACGGTTCAGTAGATTTCTGTTGGGTTTGCCTCTTTTTAGATTTCCTAGTCCAATATCTTACTCAAGCAAAACGAAAACGCAAGTTATATTCATGTTGCTTATTTATATAATTTCTGCTGGTGTACAAAGATTTGTATCACATCAGTATTCTTTTGATCTGCCAAAGACTGGAGGCATAATATCTTGGGAAAGGCACCATTCCTGCAGTTTATCTCTGCAGTTTACCCAAGCAGACCTGCACATGTTTTGCATGTGTTCCTAGTTAACCAGAAGCTACATCATTTGTAGAATTTTGAGCTCAATCTAAACCACCCTTTTTCTGTGCAATGTTTACTAACATGATTCATACTCACAGTTTTCTTCAACTTACTGCAAGTGATTATACATGTATATGTATATATATGCAAATATATACATCTATGTTAAGAAAATTAGAGATCTCTGTGATAGCAGTTTTTAAAAGACTGAAAACTTTGGCCCATTTCAAACTTGGAAACAATACTGAATTTACATTCATTGGCAATACACGTTGCCAAAATTTAGTTCTAATCCATTTTAAATTATTTCTATATATATTCAAATAAATAGTTTTAAACAAACTTATCCTAAATTAGCTCTGAGTAAACAATATGATGGAGCTGATAGTCCTGATGGCTATGGTTCCCCAATGGCCTCAGTGTCCAAGTTCAAGGTGGCTGGTGGTTAGAGGTCTGTGAAAAGAGATGACAGAACTCTTTTCTCTTTTTTCTCTTTTTTCTCTTTTTTCTCTTTTTTCTCTTTTTTCTCTTTTTTCTCTTTTTTTTTCCTCCTTTCTCCCTTTTTTCTCTTTTCTTTGCTTGCAATTGCCGTTTTATGTTTAAAAGAAAAAGGGAAATTCATATATGCTTTACATAGCTAAACCTACAGTCACACCTCCAAAATAATTAAATTATATGTCCACATTCATACTAGTCCATGTCTATGTGATATAAGAATTTTTGCATTGTTGCCTATATTTTCTCCTTGAAAAGGGCTAGGACTGAAAGATTGTTGAAGGGGATTTAACAGTTGCCATCCATATGTGGATCTTATTTCATGGCTGGACTAATCTTTTGGAAACTGTGCTTCAAAAGAAAAAAAAATAAAAAGGACTTTTGAGGAGTTGGTAAAAACTGAGATGAACAATTTGTTGCATACAAGCTAAAATAACACACTGGAAATTTTAAGTTACTTATAAAAAAAAAAGACCACCCAAAAAAAAGTCAAGCCCCCAGATTTATGACACTAAAACCAAATTTTCCCAAAACCATTTTGAAGTCAATGAATTGTAAAATAATCTTTTTGCCTTTTTTTTTTGTTTTGTCAGAAGAATGAATTAGCTAAAAAATTATTTCGAATTTTTACTTACTTTATTGATCCTTAAAATTTTCAGGGAATTTATGTTGGTTGGATGAAATAAAAACTGAAACCAACAAGAAAGAGTCTGAAAGAAAAAATGGAAGCTGAACCAGAATGATTGTGATTACCACATAGGTGTGAGACAGATATGGATTTATCACATCATACATAATGAATATGCATTGTGTTATGTGACTGAATTGTGAGTAGTACGTATGAATTACATGCACATATCCATATATATTATGAACTATATATAACTTACATGCACATAAAAATATAAAAGAAACTTCATGAAATTTCTGGCTAAGAATTATCCACGTGTGTGGTACTCCTGCTTATAATGCATCTGTTACACCAGTTTGTCATGGCCAGCTATGATTTTCCTCATGGGTGAAAGGAAGTAGCTTTTCAATTCAAGCATTCTTGCTACAAAAAATTCCAGATGCCACTAGGTGCTTTGTCAAAATCTGCTTAGTTTTCCTCGGAAATAACAACTCAGAGCCAGTTGTAAGCCACTCTCACACATCCTGGCATTTTGTCGCCCAGCAGCAGGAAAGCAGGGAGTTAATGGGAGGACCAGCAGAGCAGAAAGCATGTTTAAAACTGCCTTTTCCTTATTTCAGCAACTTCCACTACAACGGGAGCAAGTGGGCTTCGTAGATTACTTCCATTGTAAAAAACCATTGGCCTTAATTGCGAGAGTTTTGTTTGGTTTAACTTTGCCATTTTCAAAGTTAAATTTCTGCCTTAATGGAAGGTAGAATCCCAAACTTGTTTTCCTGCATAACTTTTTTTTTTTAAATGTCAGATATTGAGCAGGCTTTTCAAAAAAACTGAACAGCCAGAGACTGGATGACTTCAGTAATAGGAATACAGCCCGGGGAAGGTACATAAATCTGTAGCCTTGCTGTGCATAAAATTGCTTTGGTAGCTCTACATCTGGAAAGACGGGAGGTTTGATCAGTGCAGTTTGAAGGAATGCCATCAGCTAAACAAGCTAATCTTGCACCTTAATTACCAAGTCATGCTGCTTTTCTCCATGCAGTCTTATCGTGAACTTTTAAAATGGATATAAAAGCAGTGGTGAGTTTGCAAATACGACATTAAATCGAATGAAGTTTCCTTTCACCCTCAAGAAAACATAGGGGTGACTCTATGAATCATCCCTATCGGCCCACACAGGCCACCTTCTGCTTCTATGGAATCTTAATGCCATAAAAGTTTAATCCATATGTTTCCTTCATGATTCATCCCTGAGCAGCTCCATATGTCAGCACTGGTCGGACAAGGCTTTTGAAATGCACAAGCAATGCTGGTGACTAGCAGACAAATACGCATCAGTTCCACAAGTTATTATTTTCTGTTATTTTCTGTTTATTCAGCTGGACAGAAGATTTCTGTTATTTTCTGTTTATTCAGTTGGACAGAAGAATAACTGGGGAGAGAACTTCTGATTGATGACATCAAAATGGACAAGTTAAGGTTTATCTGGATCTATAATATGTCTGTCTTCCTGTGCTCCTGTTGCAGTGCTGTGTATGAGCGAGTCTCCTTCCTTCTAGGACTCCTTGGCTATGCTCAACCTGCAGGAATAGGGCTTGCATGCTGCATCCAGCCCAGGTCGCCCATCTGGATGTCTCACTGGGAATAATTCAGGCTGAGAGGGTTCATTAGAATGTATCCTTTGAGGGGATGATTAACAGACTGAGATCTTAAGGTTTACTGCAGCAGGTAGGCCTCCCTGCAAGGTAAACAAGGGCTATGATTCTGGTATTGGTAATCTTGAGTTAAGAGAAGGGTCCAGTACATGGACCTTCTCACCACAGTGCCTGGAGGAATACAGCATTCCAGGCATTCAGCTCTGTGAGGCTCTTACAGAGAGCAAGGTGGGAAGTCATTATTCTCGGTTTATAAGAAAAGCAATGAACCATGCATAGAGTGTATGAAGCAGTTCACAGTTCCTTCTGGCTTTATTAGTCAGAAGTATCTATTTTCATAGAAATATGAATAATTTCTATCCTGCATTTTCTACAAAACCCAATTTTTAAGGCTGTATTTTGTCCAAGTGAAACTAAATACTTCTTGAGCTCAGGAAAATAGTACATGTACATACATCTACAGTACTTTCCTAAGGAAATGAAGTCTTAAGGTTGGGATCAAATAAGGTGCCCTTATATTTATATATAGGCACAGGCATAGGGCTCACAAAAATATGCACTAACTGAGGAGATACACAGGAACCTTTCACTGGCATGTGGGACAGTAAGCTAAATCTGGATCAAGTACCAGCTACAGACAACTGACTAAAGAAAACTTGAGTCTTGATTCAGGTCTTGATGTAGCAAAATCAAGATTTTTTGCGCCTAATACAGTAAAAGTAGGCGTAAAAAAGTAAAAAAGAGTGTGAAGATTCAGCTGACTCTCATGAATATTCATTAGCATTCCGATATGAAAGAAATCTGACCTAGGTATATACAGGACTTTTCACACTTGTGCTAAAATTCCCTGAAGAGGAAATCTCACCTACTGGGTCCATGAGTGAGGAAAACAAACATCAAATCACATTCTTATTTATAAAATCATCATATAATTTCTGTATTTTACAAGAGGGAAAAATGTCTGTATTTTACAACTGTTTTTCAGTCCTTATCCTAACCCATATTTATAATATTTTTTGACTTACAATAAATTCTAATTGAACTACTGCTAAAGAGGTTGGATGAAGGTTTACAGCATAGTTTGTACCAACTAAATGTATTTCTGCAGTTTAGCAAGTTTTACTTAAAGTTCTGTTTTTCTTTTCATTCAAATAGATTGCATTAGAACAGAGAAATATTAGCTCCCTGAGCAATTTTATGGTTAAAAGGAGCTGCTCACTCATCAAGCACATATATTCTTTTCTTAAAAACTTTATATTGAAAGATCCTTTCATCTATCTACCAACATTTAAAGTGGAAGAAATTTTTTTGCATATTACCTAAGATTAGAATAAAAATACTTTATAGTTGAATAGACTGACAAATATTTTTCTGATTGACTAATTTTATAGCTAGTGGAATATATTGATTGAATTATTCAAGAGATAAGATGAACTTTTGTTCAATGACTGCAGAACTTATTTTAAGCCAGTCTTCAATCAAGACTTAAAAATAAGGGAAGAGGAGAAGCATTTCATAAATTCAGTCTTGCCTGTTACAAGGATGTTTTGTCATTCTTCTACTACAAAAACACTTGGAAACCCTTCTTTTGTATCTTGAAGCATGGGTTATCTTTTACAAGCCATTTATTAATAAATAAATTAATATAAACATTGTAATACATAGTTCTTATGGAAAAATTATGGATGCTGATGAAGAAATTTTTTTTTAGATTATCTTACATCTCATTTTTTTTCTTTATTAAAAAAATCACACATCATCTGCAGTGAGTAATGAAGAGAATATATCTGAGACTTGTCTATCTTAGATGTCATAGTTTCCAAAACAGTCAGAATGGCAAATGTGAGTGTTGTCAAATGGAACAACACAATTCGGTTGCATATTTTGGCTCCTAAATGAAACATTGCAAAGTGTATTGGCAGATTTTTTATAGTATCACTTGTTATGGAAAAGTTCTGGTTTTATACTAATGAATCATTTCAATACAATTCATCCTATGATATCTTCCTTGTATGGGATGCAATATCTTCATATTCCAATTTCCAAGTGAGAAAAGTGTAGAGAGAGAAAAATGAAAGAGAAAATAAACTTATATTAACCACAGGAGGAAACTCATACAGTCTCTAAGTAATCATCTCTCTGTATGCTTCTATTTAAGTGATCTAATTCCTTTAACTTCACTATTACTGATTAAATTACTTACAGAAAAAATTGTATACTTTTGGGATATGTGAGGACAGAATGTTATTAAACCCACCTCATTTCCTTCAAAGGACAACTCAGGATGAAGTTGTGTGCTTATTATTTATTCATATATATCCAATTCTAGTTAGGACATGTTGGCTTCAGTGAACATGACAGAAAAAGTTAAAAAGTCAAAGCACAAAAGTGAAATGTTGCTACAAAGAAGGGTGATAGTGAACATTTATTCTTAAATTGTATTTTATTTCAAAGCATTCTACCAGTCCTAAATTCTAGCTTTAAAAACAATACTATTTTAATCAGAAAAAGATTTCGTGTTTTGAACATTAACTAGTAATATACCAAAAGTTCTTCCTTGGTGTGTTCTTAAGTTCTTTCTTGACTTTTCATTATGAAATGAAAATGTCCCCTAAATTATATTGGCTTATAGTGTCACAGGAAATACTGCCCAACAGTATTTATAGAAGGTTTTATAGAAGGCTATAGAATTGGTTTATGCTTAAATTTAAATAATTTGTGCATACTTTGCATTGTCTTATTGTGACCTGTGGGATTCTATGTTTGAGGATGAACCTAGAAGAGATTAAAGGAACCATCATGGAGTAGCGTTAAGTGCTTCAAGAAACTCTCAATGCCATTAAAATATATAGCAGAAGGATAAGGCTGATGTTTCAGAAGAAATTTCAAAATGTCTGAATTTTGTTTGGCAAGTTTTGACATATTAACTGCTGTCATTGTCAACTGAGGTCTTCATCATTTCAAGATAATAAAAATACAACAGCTACAGTGTTATGTAATGTGCATGGATGAAAAATTAGAAGATAAAATTTTTTGGCCATTCTGCCAAGCACTCTAGAGCTGGATTTTCTCAAAGTATAATAGCACAAGAGTAGCTATCAGTTCCACTTCAGTGGAACTTTAACACTCCCCTCATTTAGGCAGAGTTTGAACTATTCAACCATGAAGTTATTTAAGACCCATCAAAAAGCAACAACCCAGAAGTCCTCCATGAAACCTCAACTTAACATATTCAAAATTTTATCTAGCATTTTATGTTAAATAATTTGAAATTTACAAAAATTCAATGTAAGAAAAAACCCCAACCAACAAAAAGCCCATTGATGTTACTGTGTGAAGACTTTTTTTATATAAAAGAAAACATCTTAAGCACTAATCAGAAAGTCAACTTGCCAGTTGCCTGCCTGTAAAACACTTTTGTTAGGTTCATCACCAAGAATGCAACAGGGGAATTGCAGTCAGTCTACCAGACAGGAGAAGCTAAGGAAATAGCTGGAAAAAGCTTAGTTGATCACTAAATATCTACAAGCATATATGCTTGTCAACATGTTGTTTCACATACAGGGCCAACTGGTCAACAAATAAAAATAATTCAGATTTCAAAGAGGAAGTATGATGAGCTAAGACACAGAAGGATTAAGCCTGTGTTCTTCTGTCACTTGGTGTGACAGAGCCTTGTCACACTTTGCTGAGACCCTGAGATTCCTGAGACACTGAGGTCCTGTACATGGAGTCATCATGTTCTATTAGACAAGGGAGTCTGAGCACAGCACTGGCTATTAGTTTTGTCTCCTGCTCCAGTGCAGTGAACTGAAATCTTACAATTACTCAGCTTTACCATATAGCCCATGGTCCTCCTTGGCATCTCGAGAGAGCACAGGCTTTCACTTGTCCACTTCATCACTTTGCAATGAAGAAAATAGGTCTGGGTGCATAGGCTCTGCAACATATTTGTTAATATAATATCACTCTTTATGTGAAACATAAAACCTGTTCAGTTAGAACATTAGGGGAACAAACTTTCTTTAGCTCATATTGAGGGTTTGGCTCTATTCATTTTGGGATGCAAACTTTCTCTAAGCTTCTGAAGTATCTTTCTTTATCATGAGCAAAGAGAATATTGCTCTATACTTACAGTAAAATCCTCCTGTATTATAACATTATTTGTAGTCAGGCCCAGATCAGTTTATTTGGGTTCAGAGACTCCTGTAAATAGTTTCCCTCCTGATAAGCCTCCTTTTGTCCTCAATACCTGTATGTGAATAAAAGCCCATTTTCATTTAATGACACACCACGACACCTCCTGAGATAACCCTTACCCTGAGACATAACAAACTGGATTAAGGAGTAAATATTTTTGAGGAAGATCAAAGTTAAAACAGAAAGATCAGGCATCCACAGTATCTTACTGAGAATTCAAAAATTGTGTGGACAAAATCACTACAGTCCATAATAGATGCAGTTATTTAGGAAGCTTCTCTCATTTCTTAAGATTATTTACCGTGAAAAAAAGACTGAATCTGAGGTTAAGCACAGCCATTTTGTAAAGTGCATGGAGATATTTTAATAAAAGTCGTGGCAAAATAGAAGATGCAGAGCCAAGTGAAGGAGGAATAAAGTAGAACAGGTCTTTGAAACAGCAGATAATACTGTAACTTTCTAGGGTTTGTCAAGTGTGAGGGGTCCAAATCTTCTCCATTCAAGTTTATCTAATGCTCAGCATTGCCTTAGACAAATCTGATAAAATTTGGGTAAAAATAGACTTAATTTGTGGAGTCTATCTATTATTTTTCCAACAAAATTAGAAGCCTTAAAAATTACAGAATCTGTAAATTTTCAAATAAATATTGCAACCATAGTGGTTGCAATAAAAGGTAATTTCTTCATGTGTGTGATAAAACTGCTGCATTTATGTCCTAATTTTTATTTTTCCCTTTGCTACTGTCAGTAAAGGAATGAATAACAGAACAGGGAAGCAAAATTTTTAAAAAATGGGACATTTCTCACTTTCTTGTTTCATTTAACAAAGGCTAGTGAAAAAAAATGCAATAAATGGACAAATTTGTTTAAAGACATTAACAATTGCTTCAACATAAATAGATGTCTGAAATTAAATTATTTTTAATATTTAACCAGGGCACTTGTTTTTATTATTTTCTATGCGACAGTAGGTTAGCCTGGCTGTACTGCTATGTTCTCTGGGAACTTGAAGATTCGTGTGGGAATGAGAAAGTTCATGTGCAAACGTGAAGATTTCCATAACCTTGTGATTTAAAATTACAAAAATGTTCTTTTTGAAACTCAGAATAACTAATAGGGTTTGTGAAAATACTCTATTTGGTTTTTATTTTCTGAACAATCTAATCATTGAAATATACAGTTTTGTGTATTGGAGTCTTATTTATAATTTTGATCACCTGTGTCTAAGCAAGCATCAAACAGTTATGCCATAAAAGCCACCAAAGAAAAAGCAACTGAAGTAGCAGAAAATAGGGATCTAGGTCAAACTGACTCAAACAAAATGAATTTAGTTTTGTAAAATAAAAGCAGATTTTATAACTGGCAGAATTAAGACTAAACCATAAAAATAGCACATGTACAGCATGTAGATGATTTGACACAAACTGTCAATGCAATTTTGCTGCAAAAAGTGATAACAAGACCTGTGGCTGTCTAAAGAAGGGGATAGATAGTGGTTATTTGTATGTGATATAAGTGAGATGTATCAGAATAATATAGCTCTGTAGTCCACATTCTGTAAAAAGAAGATGAAAAACTTAAAGAGAATATAGAAGAGAGTGACCAATATTACTTGTGGGGTAGGAAATGTATTTCTGCAGATGACACTTACAGCTCACCCCACTTAGCTTATCAAAAGAGATATTAAGAGGTGTGTTGCCCACAACATATTCATAATTCAGAGATCAGGTACTAAAAGTATCAGGTACTATTCAGTCTAATAGAAAAAAGGCATGACAAGAATGAGTGTTTAGAAGCTGATGGCCAATTCAAATGGCAAATGTCACACAAATTGCTGAAAAGTTACCTGGCCAGCTGTCAAAACAAAGTGTCACTGATACCAGAGTTATGAATTTTACTAATCTTTATGTCTTCAAGCCAAAACAGGATGCCTTCACGGAATATTTGTCTCAGCCAAACACAAGTTTTTTGGCTTGGTACAGCATGAACAACATAAATGTAAACACCGATAGAACTTTTTGGTTTTAAATTCTTAAAAACCTTTGGGATACCCTCTAAAAGTCCTGCGAATCTGTGCTCTGAGTTTCTCTATAAGTAGCAATTTTAGTCTTATTATGATCTGGGGCTATAAGTCTTATAAATCTTCTGCAGATTTTACTACTTTTAATTATACTCTGAAACTTACAGGAGTTTAAATAATATTTTGAATATTCTATTGTATTGATTTAGAACTGAATGAAAAGCAGTTTGCATTCTACTGAACACATGGACACGCTCCAACAGCTTAAAAACCCCAAACCTAGAAACCAAAAGACTCTGTAAAAAACACTTCAAATAGGATGCATGTCAGTTCAGTGATTTTAAAATTGTCTTTGCATAATTATTATTCCAAAGTAATTTTGTTCTGAAACAACAGTCTATTCTTTTTAGCTAATGAAAAATTACTTAGTTTTACTAGTGTAAAAATAAATCATGGACAAAATGCAACATAGATCAGCACCAGTAACATGCATTTAGTTTTAAATCTAGTCTTTTAATGTCATAACCCCCCTCCCCAAAAAAGATAGTGACCTTAGCTTTCTGAAATTTGGATGAGTTCAACATGTTACTGTAGGATGTTAATATTATATTTGACATAAATTTTTTTCTGTTTCTCTGTTTTGTTGGTTTTGCAAAAGTGTTAACAACAGTCATCAATGTCTCTGATTGAATTTAAGGGAATTGTTTGGGTTAATCCCAGTGACCTTAAAATTAATTTTGCTCAAGTACAATAAAACTAGAAAAAATATTTGATTCTTCAGATATTATATTTTTCCCTCATTAAAAACTGTCACCCATCGCTGCTGTAAAAGCACAATTCAAAAACTGTTAAAAGTTATTGAAACTGTAATCCCTAGAGTATTAGCCTGATGCAATTATTTCTATTGTTCAAATAAGGTTATGACCACCTTAAATCTTCATTTCCAGATATTATCTGACATGTTCTACTTGCAAGCAGAAAGCCTTTTAGGAGAGAGCTACCGTGAAGGCCTGGAAACCTGCCAAATTTAATGAATTTAAGAAATATATTTTAAAATAATATTTTTAATCCAACTACAATCAGTAATAGTCTAATCTAGTGCAAACAAAAGTGCCCAATACTGCATTGAAAGCCAGGTGCATAATGTTTTAAAGTAAAATTATGCTTATGAAATGAAGATAATTCAAATTTTCCTAATAGTTTCATTGAAATTTAGGATCAACCTATCCACATGAACATTGTCCACAACCACAAAATATAGAAACATAAGAACACATAATAAATGCTAGGCTAGCGCAATCTATCTCTATTACTTATATTGTTGGTGATTGCTTCCACTTATATCATATCAATAAAATCTCTTGAGGTCCATGAGAACCTGCAAATTGTCTCCATACAAAATACGAAGACTCTAGCTAAGCAGAAAAAATCGCCTCTCATGGTTGAAGGAAGTCTGTCTGTTATATCCTTGACTGCTCATATCAGCTCATGGTTCTTAAAAATTTGGTATTTAAGGAACACATGATCACCTAAATAAAATTCAGCACCCATTTTGTTAAAGGGGGGAAAATTCATCAAGGAAATATATAAGTAGCCTAATATAGTTTTAGTGGTTGGACTTTAAATTTATTTAGCTAATAAATAAAGTGGAGTCACACAGGATCTTTGCTCTTTCAGGACTTTTCAACACTTCCATAACGGGAAAAAAGGAGGAAGAAGCCATGAGAAGACAAAATTTGCTGGTGATAGTTAGTTATTCAAGGTAATAAAAATAAGGGCAACTGAACTGCAGAAGAAATAAAGTGATAATGAAATGGCAGATGAAATCCGTGTTGGTAAATGCACAGTGATGCACATGAGGAAAAACAATCTCAATTTTACATACAAGGTGAAGAGCTCTGAAATTACTTTTGCCACACAGGAATGAAATCTTTAGAATTGACCCGTAATGAACAGCTCAGTGAAAATGTCAGCTCAATACTCAGGAGAAGTAAAAAAGAAAATAGACATTTAAAAAAGGAAAAGAAAAACAATGAATTAAATATTATGATGTTGTATGATACTGTGTAAAGCTATCCTGGGTGCTCTTTGCAATTTCTACTACCCCCATAACCATCTCAAAAAGGAACCAGGAAAAAGTTAGAGAGATAATCACAGACAGTTATAAAGGTTATTCAAATTGAGGAAAGAAACAGCTAGTAAGGAGTAAAATACTTCCCAGTAAAGTCATATGTTACACTGAGAAAATAAAAAAGAAAGAACTAGTCCAATAGAGCCTAGGGAGGTCAAAGTAATGTAGCTAAAAAATGAATCACCAAACAAAATAGATATTCTTCATAGCTCATAGCTAACCTGTGGAATTCTGACACAATGGGAGGTTCATGATAAAAACCGTTACAGAAGTCTAAAAAAGTGGGAGAAGTTTATAGAAAACAAATCTATTATGGACTAGTAATCAAATGTAGGATCTCTTGTGCAGGTAGTCCTTTAAATACTGTTCTGCTGAGGACTGGGAAATTAATAGAGCCCATAAGAGAATTTTATCTGCTGCTGCTGGCACCTGAAGCAATGACATAGTTGAAAAACTGAAAAACAAATGGAATAAAACATGTTTCAGATGCAAATGTCTTTGGTACAATAAAAGATAATTTTTTCTGTCTGTTCTTCATTGATCCTTATAGGCAGCTGAGCCCTTGTTCACGCCCACTGCAGTGGGATGGAGGAGGGGAATGGGGGTTGTGGTCAGTTCATCACACCTTGTCTCTGCCACTCCCTTCTCAGGGGAGGACATCTCACACTCTTCCCCTGCTCCAGCATGGGGTCCCTCTGATAGAAGGTGGTCCTCCATGAGCTTCTCCAATGAGTCCTTTCCACTGCCTGTAGTCCTTCACAAAGTGCTCCAGCATGGGTTGCTTCCACAGGATGCAGTCCTTCAGGAAGAGGCTGCTCCAGGGTGAGTCGCTCACTTGTGGGGTCACAAGTCCTGAAGCAAACCTGCTTCAGTGTGAGTTCTCTCCATGGGCCCACAGGTGATGCCAGGAGCCTGCTCCAGCACAGGCTTCCCATGGGGTCACAGCCTCCCTCAGGCATCCACCTGCTCTGATGTGGAGTTGTCCTGGGTCTGCAGGTGGATCTCTGCTCCAGTGTGGGATTCTCCATGGGCTGCCAGGACACAGCTGTATCACCGTGGCCTGCACCATGAGATGCAGGAGAATCTCAGCTCCAGCACCTGGAACACCTCCTTTCCCTCCTTTTTCACTGTTCCTGATGTCTTCAGGCCTGTTTCTCTCACATGTTCGCACTCCTGTTTCAAGCTGCAGTTGCAGGGGGTCCACTGTCCCCTTTTTAACTCTGTTACCCTAGAGGCACCACCACCACTGCATATGGGCTCGGCCTTGGCCAGTGGTGGGTCCCTGCTTGAGCCAGCTGGCATTGGCTCTCTCAGACATGGGGAAACTTCTGGAAGCTTCTCACAGCAGCTCCCCCTGTAGCCCCCTACTCCCAAAACATGACCATGGAAACCCAACCCTAACCATACAACTAATCCCCACAGGAATGATGTTTGGAGCACTGTGCTGTGTACCTGTCATCTGCCCAACCTACATCGTCACGTGGATGATAGCCCATCCCTGTAATGAAATTTGTTTCCTTGATATTTTGCTATGCATGTGTATTTGCTGTTCTTCAGAGTTCAGTCTTTGGGATAAGCAGTGTTTTTATTTTCCCTGAATTGGGCAAGAACTTGGTTCAATAACATAGCAAATGAAGCCTTAAGTCTTCTAGTTCTCAGTCACAAATTCTTCATCCTATGACTTGAAGCACTTGGTTTGCATCAGTTTGCATCAGTTCCCTCCTCCCAGGTGCTTCAGACATTAAAAATGACTGAAAGTTTAACTTTTTTCTGTCATGCTTGATGCTGGATTAGATATTGCCTTTGCCACTGTAACTTCCTGTCAGATCAGATACCATTTGCTTTTTCATCCCTGACACGAAGCCTTCATGAGCTCCTATCCAATTCTCTTGTTGATTTGACATTTGTTTGACTGTGAGTCTCTTTGGGAGCTTTGGTAGTGTGTGTGCAACACATCAGCATTGAAGAAGCTGTGGCCCTATGGAGGAGTTCCTGCTGAATCCCATTTTCTGAGAAATTTAAAGTGAATTAGGTACGTAGCTCAAATTAAGTTTCAGTTGATTTTATTTCTTTTGACACTGAAAAAACCCAACATTGTTTTCTCCTCTTTTAAGTGTTTAAATCATCAGCACAAGTACAGAAATATTACCTGTGAGTCACAGATGAAATAAAATGTAAGTATCCAAAGCAAAATTTCTAGAGTTGGGGACTTGCAAGTTGTTGGTGCAGATAAGTGAGAAGATATTTAAGAAATAAATACATATAAACTGTAGTAATTTGCTAGCCATTTTACTAGCAAGAATCATAATTTACTATTTATTAAATACATACACCAGTGTCTTATTTGATTTTTTTTTAGTCAGGCATGAAGGTCTATAATGCACAAAATCAAAATCTTGAAGACTGCTGAAGATGACACTGATATGTTGTTTTAGAGATATTGCATTTAACAAATTTGTGACAAAGTTAGCATTCCTGCCCAGAGTGCCTTTGCTGAATGCCTATTTGTAGTGTTTGCATTGCTCAATTTCCATGCTAAAGAACAAAGGTGGTATGTTATGTTTAGTATCAATCAGTCTTATTTATTCATCTTTATTTGCTGTGTTATCTAATAGAAGCTTGAAGGCAGCAAGAAAATCAAAGTTAGATAGGATAAGTGTAGGGTTTAATATAGTGAAGAAAATATATGAAGACCATCAATATAGATGAGAGGAAAAGTAAACCCTGTGTTGGTGGCACTGAAGCCCAAAGAAGGATTCATGGGTAAATAAAAGCATGCAACTAGAACTTTATTTAGGGTGTATTTTAAGAGTGGTATTCAGAAAGCTTTACCTGGAGATAATATATCTGGTGTTCTGTTGTAAAAATTCAATTTTCCTGAAGGAAGATACCTAAACCAGACCAGGAATGCTTAACTATTGCAGGCAGACCTAAGTGCCTATATCTATTAACCTTGACCATTTTTCCTGGCAGGTCTTTAGTCACCCTTGTGATTATTTCCCCGTGTGTCAGCTCTACCTAACCACCCTGCAGCCTACAGGGACGTAGCCAAAGTCCTCCTGCAGGCTGACAAAGGAAGGAGCTGTCAAGCCATTGCAGCTTCCCAAGGACACCAGGAGCTGCTGGTGCTCTGCCTCAGCATCACACCTGCTCCCTCCACAGACCTCTGCCTCTTGGATGTTTATGGTTGTGTCTTTGCAGAAGCACCATCTTTCCACACTGTTGGGGAGTAAATGAATGAATTTCTAAGAAACTGCTGAAACCTGAACAGTTACTGCTCCACCTCTCCTCATCCAGACATCACCTGAGCAGAATATCTAATTGTACCTAGCCAGAATACAAGGCTTAAATAAGTTAGGTGTTAGTTAAGACTCCAAACAATATTTCTCCAGTTTTTAATTATTCATCTACATTACCATTTTCAATGGCCTTAAAAGCCTTTGCCAGATGGAAAAAAAATTAAAATTATATACTGATCCAGGCATTTCTTAACAAAATCAAATATGATTAAATTAAGATATTTTCTTCAACTTGATGATGGAACAAAGCCTATGGCTAGTGGAGACAGCTGAAGGGCAAGGAAGGGTTTCCACATGAGAAGCCACTTGAGACACTTTCCTGTCATTTTTACATTGCTCTAGCTCATATTGCAGCACAGAAAAAGATTCAGTATTTAGCAAGAAAAGGAATAAGGCAGCCCCACTTGCTGAATTTGTCAGCTGAGGTTGTCGGCAAACACAAACCAATGCTGACTTATTCCTGAGTGCTAACAGATACAAGGAAGTTCTCAGTGACCTCTTCATTCACCCTTGGCAGTTGTGCTGTGCACATCTTTGAACAGACTAGGGCTGTATTTCTAATTTAGACACAAGTAAAAATATGTCTACCTTGAAAAAAGATCCCAAGTTTAAATAGATAGTTTGTCAGAATAAAAATGGAAGACGATTCATTTGCTTAATTCTGAATACCAACGCTAGCTATAGAAATTTCATTTTCGTAAACCCGCATTTATAACTGTATAATTCTTGTAAATAAAATCAAAAGAACTTTATGACAAACAAATTCCTAAAGACACCACAAAGGGAAGGGGAAAAATGAGGAGGAGGGGAAAACATGCAGAATGGAGTTTATCAGAGTGAGGTGTGAAACACCCAAACCAAAGTGAGGGAGGATTAAAATGAAGGTGTCTCTCTTTTTAGGCCAGTTGCCTAAAAAGGCCACTGTTTATGGATAGTTGGATACCTAACAAAAGAGTGAAAAGTTCCTTGATTAATCAAGGTTTCCTAATGACAAAACCAGATTCAGTTAGAGGCTTTCAAACAATTTTAGAAGGAACTAGATGCTGAATCTTTGCAGGCATTCAGACTTCTTTGAAAATCCAAATCATGGTGTAAACTGAGAGACTTGAGAGTTAGTGATGAAATACGTAGAGATTAAAACAAAAAGTGACCTTCAAAACTTTGAATATTCCCTTAACACCAAAAGTGAGCTGTAGGTAGGCTAAAACCACTCATTACCATAATCAAGTCTTGCCAGTATTGTCAGAACCTAAAAGAAGAAGCACACACATCCCTTGCCAAGGAATAGTGTGACTGGAGGTGCTCTTTTAGCGCTTTGAGATAATGACTGATACTTCCATTTGGCCAAAAAAAGCATAAAGGCAGAAAACAGGCTTCAACTGGAAAAAACAGTCTTCCTGTTCTAAGGCTTTTCAATGGCTTAACAAGATTAAAGAGTGAAATAACAGCTGAATAAACCTCTAATATATTTTTGTATATTGGCAATAGTTTCATTAGACATGTATAAAATACGGAAGCTTTTATCAGCCATGAAGAAAAGCTGAAAAAGAAAGGTTTCTTGGATTTATAGATGAGAAAAAAATCATTGAATTGGGCACAATATATGATATGGAACTGTAAAGGTTATTGAATCCACTTAGATAAAGAATAACATTAATCTTCAGTATAATGCCTTTGAAACTAACTGAGACATTGTTTCTAACATGGGGACAGTTACATTATATAAAAATATTGTTAGGTTAAATACTACAAGGGCACTTTATACTAAATCTCACAATTTGTTTTTGTCTCAGAGAGTAACATTATATTTTTTAATAAATTGCATGGATTTCAAATCCTAGGGAGTTCCATTATTTTCTACCATGTTGCATAGATTTCAAATTCATGAGAATTTGCTATGTTCTTTTCATCTGAAAATCTGAACAAAAATGCAAACAAGTCTTACCTTGAAGAATTTTACTTTAAAACATGAATGAACAGACAAACAAGGAACAGTTAATAGAATAAGGAAGGTCTCTAAAAAACATAATCAAGCTAAACCAAACCAGATTAAACCCACACTCAACATTCAATTTTCCACTAATGTTTCATAGTGTGGTTATAATCACTGCAAATGCAATGTATGAACATAGTTAAATCTTTAAAAAACAGCACTTCTCTCTTTTGGAAACTTTAGTATTGCCACGGCATAACAGTTGTTGGAGGTGTCTGATCATTTCAGTCTCCATACATGATCACAGACAGGCTAGCCCTTAATACTTTAAAACACAATTACCATTTAAAAGAATCAAGGTTTTAATTAGTTCTTCAGGAAGATGTGAAAATCTAGCCCTTTGATATGTAAACACAGAAGGAAGGTTCAATCTTCCTGGCAGATACTATAATCAATAACAGGGTCCAGATAGAAAAAACTATAATCTTTTTTAAGACCAATTTGCAGAAATTTTACATGCCTCAGATGCTGAGGTATTTTTGTAAATGATATCAAAGAATTTATAAATATGGCCGTTAACCAGTGGGGCTTTTTTTGTTGTTTGGTTTTCTTTCCTTTTTTAATCTAGAGAGAAGAGAAAAAGGGATAACCTATAAATGTTAAAAGAGAGCATTGCACTCTGTCAGAGGTCTATATTGGGAAATATGAGAAAAAACCCAAAGCAAACACAAAAGCTTTCCTATTTGATAATATCTGTGCTGTATTGACCACCATCTGTGTAACTGCAATGTTTCATGGTATTGTCTAAGAATATTTCCCAGCAGTGAGCTGGGACTGTTCACCTCCCTGAGAAACACTCTGGTTCTACTCCTTGGATCTGCCACCTTACAAGAGATATTAATTTCAGCTCTAGTTAATGTTTATATATGAGGACCAGAACATGGTATTATTCAGTGAGGTTATTTTGTTGTGATGTCTCATTTGTGTGCATAACATCACCAGAAAGTGCATCATGTAAATCATACAGTTCTCGACACTTTTCTTGATTTCAGTTTCACAGCTTGAGATTTTAGGTCACCTGGAGTTAAAGTTTCTTTCAAAGTAACACTGCAGAAATGGTGGGCAAAGCAAAATTCTTTCAACTAAACCTCTTCTGTCTCCTGTTTACCACAAGTGGAGAGCATTGAGTACCTGAGATCTTCCTTCTGTGTCAATGTCAGCTCAGAGGAAAAGGTGCTGTCAGCAGAAGCCTTCCAAATGTTTCTTGTGACTACTAAGAAAGATGCAATCTAACTAAATCCCTTCTTAAAACCACACTATTATGCAACTTTATTTTGTTTTATTTCAGAATTCTGTTGAGTCCTTCCAAAAATCCTACAATTTCTTTACACTTTTTTTTAATTAAAACATATTGGCAAGAAGTTGGGTTCCTGAAGATTTCTTGACAGCCAGTTTTTAAAGAGCGGAGAAATTTAATGGTTTTGTCTCCTCCAAAAGCACTGAAATTATGTCAATAAGTAGCAGGGAAGTGAAGACAGCAGAAGCTGATGCTGATGGGTTTGTATAGTGTCCTTCTGCCTAAAGAAACTTCATCAAACAGGCACCAATAGGAGCCCTTCACCCGGTTTGAAGAAAAGGCTTTTGAGGAGCAGTTCCAGGTGTCTATCCATTCATACCACTGATTACTCCTTCCATAAAAATTCAAATCAGAGAGAGACGCAAAATAGCATTTTAGGGGCATTTTTATTAAACTTTATTAAACTTTTTTTTTCCACAGCAGTAACTCATAATCTATTAAAAGACAGTGTTGCAACCTTTGCAACCTTTGCAACCTTTGCAACGTAATAACTGACTCCAGCCATGAGCAATTAGAACCCTATTCTCATTTATCAAAAACACTCTAAAATCCTGAGAACTTTATCCCTTTCCCCCCATGATGCAAGAATGTTTGAGAATCCTAATTATTTCTAATACTTTTGGTACATCTTTTGGTCCTGTACAATTTGTACCATAAGCTGATGCTTTTTTCCTGTAATTACAACTTCAGATCAAAGAGAAACTGACAAGTGTCAATCTTACTATCGGTATAGCATCTGCTTTTTAGATTTGTACAAAAGTGTAGATATACAGGAAGAGTTATTTAAATCTTTCTGCCACTAGAGCAGTCTCCTCTAGAGTGATGGTCAGAAATCATCTTTGAAACTGAAATTGATTTTTGTTAAATAAATTGTGATGTTGATAGCATTAACATTGCACAGTGAACTGAGCAAATTTTAATCTTTTTCAGGTAATGGTTCTCAATTTGCCGTAGGTTTTTCACAGAAAGCCTTAAGCATATGAGGTGGGTGCCATGAAAGTTCATGATCTTTGGTCACACAGTAAAAAATAAGACCTTGAAACTTTTAGTTGTGGCAGGATGTAGAAGACATGGAAAAGCACTCCCTTATAATGCTGACAGTTTTTATCAATTTAAACGCCACATTAGTGTATTTTATGTGTGTTGCCTTGAATATACTGCCAGATTTCATAGATCTATTATCTGTTTTCAAGGCATGCAAACATCAAGTTAATCATTTAGCCATCTTACACTATCAGTCACAAGTTAGTGACAACCAGAGTTCTAACGTGCATATCTGCAGAAGTTCACTCTATCTGCAGTGTCAAGTGAGTCATACAATAATGGTTGGACTTCTAAGTACTTTCTACTGGAGTCTGAGCATTGAATCAACTGACAGTGACCTTGCTGTAAGAGCTCTATTGTTGACATGCATATGTATTTGAAGAACACTCTGTTCTCTTTCTAGCACTGAGGGTTTGGAACATTTACAACTTTGTTAAAATAAAATATTTGAAGCCTGTGCAGATTAAAATCATATAAGCATATAAGCAATAACAACTATTCCATTCCAGAAAAAGTAATCAATAAAATGAGACAAATTAATTACAGAATTTCAGATGCAAATGCTTGAAATTACCATGAATCTGTGTCAAGGTTTAGCCACTCACTCCTCCACCAGTGGGATGGTGGGGAGAATCAGAAGTGTAAAAGTGAGAAAACCCCAAGGGCAGGCACGTGTTCAGACATGTCCCCAAAAGGAGTGTTCCATCACATGCAATAGTGACTTGGAAAGAAAAATGAGATCTCTCTCAGCATTGCCTACCTCCCCTTTTCTTCTCCCAGCTCTGTATACTGAGCATGATGCCAAATGTTGTTGGGTATCCCTGTGGTCAGCTGGGGTCAGCTGTCCCACTTGTGTCCCCTCACAACTCCTTGTGCATTCCCAGCCCACTCGCTGGTGGGAAGGTTTGAGGAGAAGAAAAGGCCTTGGCTCTGTGCAAGCCCTGCTCATCAATGACAGGAACGTCCCTATGTTATCAACAACATTTCCAGCACAAAAAGGACAGATCCAGACCAGCTACTGTGAAGAAAATTAACTCTACCCCAGCCCAAACCAGCACAATGCACCACGTTAGGCTCTGTTTGACTGATTGCTAACAGAATCTCAAATTTTGCAATTGCATTGCCACTAGCACCGATTTACATCCTATAATTCTACCCACAAATTTTAAAATTCAGAATTTGATTTTGTGTTGATGGGCTGACCCATTTCATGTTAACACTTCCAATTTTTAATTTATTTTAGTGACATATGGCTCTCTAACGTCATTGTAAAGGGTGTTAGAGAGCTGGTGTTAACCACAGATATTTTAAAGCGCTCTTCAAGTCAAAACCTAGTCAAAGTCCTGAAGACAGTAATACAAATGAAAAGACTTTCATTTAGTTTTTGGAAGGGTCATAAGACAAAACTTGAAAATTTCATAAAAAACATTTTTTTTGTTTGAAATTTGAAATAATTGAAATACTACCAAAAAAGTAATATGGAAAGAGAAGTAACAAAGTATAATTTAAAAATAAAAAGAAAAAAGGAAACTAAGGGAAAATATGAAATTTCCATTAGTTTCTGGTAACCTAAATGTTGTCATAATGCAGAGAACAAAGAATCACCTGTTTCATTGATTTTGTTTCAGTGAGTAGCATTAACAATGCTATCCCTTTAGACCAAACCACCAACATGCCCAGAACTTCAAGTTCATTCATGCTAAGGTCCACAGACGCCTAACAGGATTTGACTCAGGACAGCCCTTCGAAAATACTAGTCAATAAGACTAGACATTCATTCATTAACTTTATTTTACAAAATAGTATATTGACATATACTGTACTTCTTTCTCCTAGGTATATCAAATTTGCATAAAATTCCCCACCAGAGTATTTTATAAGTAAAAATATTGATGAAAATATGTTGTACTCTTCTAAGTTTTTTTCCTTGAACATTGGCTTTTCAAAAAAAGGACAGTGGGAAGCAAATTTTTTATTTTGCTTTTTATTTGTATGATATTCATGGAAAAAAGAACATTAATATCTGCTAAAGTTTTGAGAAGATACAAAAGGCATTGGACATTGTGACCAAACATTCAAAGTTTGCAAGTTTTGGAGAGTTGCAAATCTTCAGGGTGTACTTATTAAGTTACTCTTTCTGAAAATGGCATCTTCAAACATGACCTCGATTGGTCATGTTTGAAGTTGAATCACATTGCGTTGAAACAAGCATTCAGATTCAGATTTAAAATGCACTGGGTATTCACACTTTTTTATTCCTTTGGTAAATGTCCTTTCTGAATACAGACAGCTCCCACAAATTTCCTGGAATCTGTGGGATATTTAAATCTAGGCATTTGACTCACTGAACAGATTCATCTAATCCCTGAAGCAACACAGATATGGATGCAGTAGCCCCTTTGCTAATTTGCTCAAATGCTCTGTAGGCTCACCAACAGTGCCAATGTCTCTCATTTAAATCAAATAAAATACCAGTGTGTTTCTTAGGAGAGAAATTTGTAGTGCTTAAGGAACTAAATAAATCATGACTGAAAAGCTATTTTGCTTGCTGTTCCCCAGCATGAACTTGAAATAACTCTAGTTATTCTCTAGTTATGCTCTAGTGACCCTATCCAAAACCTGTACCCCTTGTCATTATAGACAATCTTTGGAAAAATGATGCTTTCTCAGGAGAGCATCATACACTGTTATTCTTCCTTTTCTCTTCCAGTATTCCCTATTTCTTTACCATGAGTTTTTCTGACACAACACTCCTCCACAGCAGAAGAAGGTGGGGAGAAATATGGTATAAAAAGCAAAATTAGTTTCCTTGGTCACGTTCTTTCCTCAAAGCATTTCTACTTTTACTGTGTTCTTCTACTATACAACAGCAAGTTGTTTCAAAGCAACTTTCCACACTTTCCTGGTAAAACAAATAACACATAGAATCCAAAAATGGCAACATCGTAGAGGGACAAGAGGAAGAATTTAAATTATAAACACACTGCACATAAGAACAATTAATTTTATAATACACATTTAGAATATCAACATGAAAAAACATTTTCCACTGATCATTTATTACTTTTGTTGCTTTAGTTAGTATGTGATTTCTTTTTTTGGAATATAAAGATTTTTCTCTATTTATACATTTAAAGAGACTGCAAGTCACATAGCAGAAGTAATCAATTTGAGAATTTCAGTAATAAATATGAAACACTTTCACATTTATTTCCCCCTTTATTTTTTACTTTCCTGGATGACCGGATTTATCCTTTACCACTATTGCAACAAAAAGCATAAAGATAGCTGTTCATAGATATAACTATAGAAGGAAATAACGTTAGCTAATTAGCTAATAATTAGCAGTTATTGATATGTACTGACATGGTTCAGTTTGAGCCAATAATCCTCTTTGATCTTCAGACTGAGAAAAATCAAAAGCTCAAAGGTATCAGCGGTGTGCGTGCTGGCAAGTGAGGATATTGATCATGTGTCAAGACAGGGCAAATAAGAAAGGTACACAGTGTCCTCTGGTAGGGCTAAGCAGGTACCTCCATATGCAGCACTACAACACCTAAAAGTAACTCTCAAAAAGGCCAAGAGCAATTTGTCAAAGAAGAATTCTCCTGTACAGTTCAGTTCTAAAAAGTACTTGGAGTATTCCAAGGGAACCAAAAAATGTATTTTCAGGGATTCAGAGATGTATCTGCTTCCTACAATATCATGAACAAAAGTACTGCACTGATACAACAAAGTGAAAGAAGATTAGTGTATATTTTCTTGATAGGAAAGCCAGCTTTTACCCACTGCAGTTAATTGCAAGATAGAGGCAATGAGTTAGCAGGCACGTTGCAAATAGAAAAGACATTTTTCATTTCATAAGTGAATATAAAGATCTATGGAAACAATAAAATTCATGTTTAGCTACTAACGTTTTAACTCCAAGTTCTGTTTCCCTAGATGCATATTTATATTTTAGATTTTTTTTTAAAGGAAGCCACTCAGCAAGTGCTACATTTCAGTGAGGGCACATGCTCACTGCTAAGTGCATGATAAAGAAGACTGCAGTATGGAAAAAGTGAGTTTAAGCTTCCTAAAATGGCCTACTTTTTCATTTGCTTTGAGACCACCTGGGTAAACATCGGCATTTGACTTTAAAAAACCCCAACCTTTTGTAAGGCTGTAAAATGGTACTTGAGAGCATGTCTTAATTGCTTCTTGCACTTGGATCCTCATTTACCAATAGCACTGGCTCTCCATAACAAGATGTGGTTTTTATTATATCACTGCAACAATCCTTGTGAAGTTGAACCAGCCTCTCTTAAAAGAGCACATCTTGCTTTGCCCTTGCCCCAAGCTGTCCAGGAACACAGAGCTTCTGTGATGTAGGAATAGCCATTTCATCATGTACTAAATGGCCCAGGCTGAGTAACCAGTCAGGGTAGTGTCATGCTCAAGCAACTATACATATTTCAGACGGGTTATCTCACCTCTGGCCAGCCTGAGATGATCACCTAAGCCAGGCTGGATCTGTTTATAAAAGATAAATTTGATATAGATAAATTTGTGTCCTTCCCATTATCATAAAAGAGGTTACTAGAGTCACCTATAGTTAAGGCTGGACAACAGACATCTTTTTAATATCCTGCTTTTCAATTACCTCTGCTCACCTTCTGTGAATGAAACTGGGAGATGTTAGCCCACATAAAACAAACATGAACAAATTTATTTCAAAATGATCAAGGAGTTTTGTGTTTTGAATTACGGGACTGTGGATCAGTCCCTTTAAACAAAGTTCCATTTAACAATCTGACCAAACCTAGCTGTGTGGGGTCTGGGGGAATCCAATTTCA
The DNA here is from genome assembly GCA_013399945.1 of Ploceus nigricollis. Lineage (NCBI taxonomy): Eukaryota > Metazoa > Chordata > Aves > Passeriformes > Ploceidae > Ploceus > Ploceus nigricollis. Next base: position 59,904 of record VXBC01006580.1, read on the forward strand.
CACATAATCAATGCAAACCTGCTATAATTTTACAGAAAAAAAGGTCAGAAAACTCTGTGTTCTCAATAAGGATTTTCAAATCTCTTGACTTGTCTTGTTTTCACCAAATTGCACATTTTTAAATCCCTGGGTTTAAATTATTTATTGCAGAGTTAGAGTGGCAAACTTTGAGTTGCTTTGAAAAGTTTCTTAACTGTGTCTTAAAAAAAATTTTAAAATCAAGACCAAAAAACACTTTCCCCTTGTACTTATAAAGGTCCTTACTTTTAAGAATTAAGGCAAAAACCCCAATTAAATTTCAAGGCAGACTGACACAGTGCCATAGGTGGGTCAATTTGCACTAACACCTTAAGAATGAGATTGAGAAGAAAGAAATAAAAAATCTGATTAAAAATTGGGGTGGGAGATGATGAAAGAGAGGGCATTTTAGATCTGGTAAGGAAAAGTTAACTGTACGGGAAGAACTGGGGTCACCTATATAATTAAGAGAGACTGACACCAGAAAAGCAATAACTGAATGGGAAGCCAGAGAAAATGCACAGAGCCAATGAAGAGCAAAGGAGAGAGAGCATAGCTTAGGTAAGAAGCTAGAGAGATTTACTCAGAAACAACTTTGGGGTTAGGATGGGGTTGGGACAGAGATTTACACTGTCAGTTTGGAGATTATGGTTGATGGAGTGAGATAAGAAGAGGTGAAGAGCAAGGACAAGTTAAAAAAGCTTTTTTTAGGAGAGGTAGAAAGGAAGGGTGCAGCAAGAAGTTTATCTCACAGAAACATTTTGTTATCAAGAGGTAGGAGTCCTCAACAGCAACAATGGTTTTCCCAACCATAATCCCCATCATTCTCTATCTAGAAAAAACTTTTGTGGTCCAAAATAAGTATGCAATTTTTGCTAATATTGGTGTATCAGAGAATGATTACCTATACTACTAGTCTCTACTCTGTCACTTGAGGTGAGAGAAGACCTGCGGCAGTGGATGAAAAATCATCAATCCATGCTCAGGATCCATCTGTGTATCAGTATGTCAGAAGGTTACATGCACTGTCTTTTTCCTCTAGTTAGTTTTCCTTAACGCCAAGAATCTGCATAATGCTCAAATACTGCATTCTAACAACACTGAGTAGATAATTTAGTCAAGAAAATGAGCTTTTAGATGAAGTGGTCACATATCTCTACAAGATCAAATTCATTGTGTGACATGGACTGTCCTTAGAGCATCAATCAAAGTCCTTTATAGCAAATATTGTTGTCTGAGAAACTTCATTTGAGTCCTCAGATTAAAAAATTAAATAAGTAGGCAAGACAAATAAATTCCAGGGAGGGAAAAAAGATCCCTATGGAAAAAAAAAAAAAACAAACCAAACCTACAGAAAAACTGAGACTTCTCTTCTGCTTAAGCAGTTTGAACATCCAGACACCATAATGTCTGATTCTGCAAGAAAATTTTTGCGTTAAATCATTAAAATTACTTTTTCCAGGGACAACATTAAGAGAATAGCAGTGTTGAGAGAAATAATTAATTATTTTCTAGGTTTTCACATAGTCATGCAAGGTTTGAGACTGGAAGGGACGTCTGGAGGTCATTGGGTTCAGCCCTGCTCCTGCTCAAACAGTGCCACCTAAAGCATGTTGTCCAGGGCCATGTCCAGACATCTTTTGGCTATATCCAAGGATGGAGAACTCACAACCTCTTGCTTAAACCAGTGCCAGGGCTCAGTCACTCTCACAATAAAGCAAAGTTTCCTGATGTTCCATGGTCACAGAGGGGTGTCACCAGCTCCTGGTACTATCCTTGGTGATGCTGAGAACATACCATGAAGGGAAGAATATTCATGATGGCCATGTCACAGAGGAGTTGGTGAGAGAGACAGCCCAAGTTGGTTATAAAAAGGGCTGAACCAGCCAAGGTTGACAGGTCAGTATGGATGTGAAAAAAGGCAGGGAGAAGTGACCAGTGAGGCAGGCTGCTCCTCTTTTCTGCCTTGTTCTGTGTATTACAGCCAGATGCCTGGACATGACCAGCTGGGGCATGACAGCTCAAAGTATCCTCCTGTCTTCTACCTCCTCAAAACTCATAGTGGCAGAGGACAATGCTCCAAAGGACAGATAAAACAGCCCTGTCACTATCTTGCAGGGACTAGAAGTTTCCTACAGCCATTGGCAAAGAGAGATCCCTCAAGTGACTGGGCCCCACATGAGCTGTGGGCACAAACCTCAGTCATGCTGTGGCCTTTACCACAGCTAGTAGAACACCTGAGGTGTCCTATGTCACAGGGAGGTCAGTGGTTAGTCCAACATAGGTATTTCATGCTTGTCTGAGAGATTTGGATGGACATCCTTGGCCTGAGGGTGAGAGAGTCTGCGCAGTGAGGCAAGGTGTGCTTGTGGTGTCAGAGAGTATCAGCTCTGGTTGCTGATTCTCCTCCTGTAAGTGACAGCATCAGCTATGTGAGCAGCTCATGACATTCTCAGGACCTCCCCTTCTGCCAGTCAGATGGAGAGTGCTGAAGCTTTGTACTAGGATATTGTCCTAAATCTAAGAAAAGACAATAACTGCAGCATGTGCCATGTCATGGTCCTATAAGCAGCAGGATAGTCCCCACTATGTGATCAAAGGGAACTCTTCACCATCTTCCTTCCTTCATCTCACAGGAAACTGGAAGACCCCTCACAACTGTGTAGAGTCCCACCATCTAGCATTTTGTACCTTGTCAGAGTCTTCCTTACAACAGAAAGATTCTTGTAGGTGTGGGGAAATTGAAATTTATTAATATCCACTGCTCAACTCTGAGGACATATTTCCACTTCCCATCTTTTGTTTTCATAAAATTTCAAAATATAGCTTTAGAGGCTACTTCTGCATGTATGTCAGGAATTAATCTCTCTGTGAAGAACTCACCACACCTAATTAATAATTAATATCTAGAATCTGTTTTGGGGGTTTATGGTACTGGGTTTTTTGGGTTTTTGTGGGTTTTTTTGTTTTTGTTTCTTTTTTTTTTTTTAAAATAATGGAAATTCTATTATATATGGCTCAATTGAAATACTTTTCTGAAGGAAATACATTTTTCATTTTGAAGATTAAAAAGGCCCCATAGGTATGACAAACAGTCTTGATAGTCGCATGGAAAGTACTGCATTTTGAAAATGTCATTGCCAATTCAATTCAATGTCAACTTCAGTTTCATTTTAACTTTCTTTTTATTTTCATATCTTGAAAGCAAACATAAAACAGTATATAAAACTTACTAAAAATACTGTTGGTCTTTTTATCTTTGTCTGTTCTACATTCCACACTTTCTTCCTGCCCAATACAAGTCTCAAATACTCAATCAGCACAATCTCAAACTGCTGAGAACTACACTGCTGCCTGCAAGACCACTCAACAGAAGCCGTGCTAGAATACATAAAGTGCTAGATAAAGTATTCATTTTTCAGATTATATCAGAAACAGTGTACAGCACTGAAAAGCATAAATATATCAAACATATCTTACACTGATTCACTTCTCCTGTTGTAAATCACACAATAAAAGCCCCTTGTGAGAAGAGATAATAAAGATAAATAATGGTTTTGAAATGCTTACATATCAGAGTAATGATCCATACAGACAGATTTAATAATGTTGTTTTACAGACAGGTTTTTTACACCATAATAAAATTTTTAAAAAGAGGGAAAAAAAAGAAAAAAACAAGAGGAGAGATGTAGGAACTATGAAATATCTATTAATTAACAGCACTCTATCTAGGTTGCAGTCTAAAAGAGGCGTAAATCCTCTTTTCTTGGAATGAGGAAGAGGGGACACAAATATTGTCAGCTACAGGACTACTTGGTATGCCATAACATATAACCAGTGGAACCAGTGGAAGATGCAAGACACGACCTAAGACTGCACAAATAACCTTAATTTCAGTGTTCTCTGTCTTCTTGGAACTTGACTCCTATTATGCTGATTTTAAACAACACTTATTGTACAATGTATGCTTATAGAGATCAGTGCTACCTCTGTCTTCGTTCTCTATCTCTGCACCTAAATAACTGGTTCTTTACTGGGAATGATGAATTCTCAGTTCTCAGGCAAAGCCAAACAGGTGCAACTTACAGCGATGCTCTGAGACCGTCCTTTACCAGCAGTCATTTCACTTCTCTCTGAGACCTCCTTGCAGTTGTTCACCAACCCCTTCAATAATTGCTCCTCTTCTACATCTTGTGCTTGTCAGACATCTAAGATGAAGATAGTCTTGCTGCTCATAAAGCACTGAGAAACAGCACACAAGAAAAGGAGTGTTTATCCTGTTACAAACCAAGTTGCTAAACTTAGACTCTATTAGTTTCTTTACAAATGAAGGGTAATAGCTCTCTGCTTCTCCCTAGCACAGTGCGTGGCTGCAGAGGAATGGGAAACAGCACACCCTTAATTTAAAAACTGCAATTTAAGAGAGGTTTGAATTATAAGAAACATAACTTTAGTAATGATCTGTCAAATCAAGTTGGGATCACCCTAATAAACAAAATTATTTATGTCTGCAAGAAAAAAAAATAAAGAACCTTACTTTAAACACACAATTATTTTTTCTTATGCATCATTATAAGCAGGAATAAGAATATTGAGAACTAAAGAAGAACGAAAAAAACAAAATTCTGGCAGATTTTTAGTGAAAAAAATTATGATCATCAGCTGAATGTCTAGTTTGCATTAATGCTGAAGGGCTTACTGTAAATGAAAATCTCTCCTGCATTATATATAGTTTTCTAGTTAAGCCATTCTGCTCTTTTGGAATGACAACATGACATGACAGCAAAGTACATAGAACTTAAAATTCACATGTGGCCTCTGGAAGAAGGATTGATGTGTCCTTCAAGAAAGAGACTATGTCAATTTGAGGGGCTTATTATCAGCCCATGACATTTTAAAGAATATAGTACGGTCTTCTTAACAGAAATGACCAGGGCCTCTCCTAGGGATGCTGGGAATCTGCTGGGAGCTGCAACCCATGACTGAATTCACAATTGCAATGTTAATAAATCTCTTCTTACCAGAGGGCTAGCTAAAATCTTGTCCTGTAAGAAGTGGTATCCATAGAAATACTAAGGACAGAATTACATAAAAAGTGAGGTTTGGGGAAGACAATGTTGGTGGTGAGAAAGCAGGAGCATGTAAAGCCATTTGACAGGCAAAATTTACGGGACACACTTCACACCTTGAATCATGGATGCAGTGGAATTTAAGAAAAAAAAAGAAGCAAAGAGATGAACTACTGAGTTATTATACATGAAGCAATTATAACAGTGTGAAACTAAGCCTAGCTGAGACAGCAAAGTATGTTTTTTCCAGAACCATGAAACTTCTGAAAGACTGACATCACCTAATGTTGCAACAGAGATAGTTTTTTGCAGAAGTTTATAATTATCTAAAATTCATGAGTCTTATCTGTAATTATGAAACTCATTGTGAGACAATGATTTCAATCCAAGATGGAATGAGTTCTGGGATATGCAAATTTAGGTTGAGAAAGAGCTCCAAAACAACAGCTTCAGACTGTGAAGTGCTACAGCAATAATGGAAAAGGACAAAATGAGTAATAGCAAAAGGAACATCTGTAGTGAGAAGAATGAAGAAGGAGAAGTAGAATAGAAAATTGAAATTAAAAGAGGAAACCCCCCAACAACAAAAAACACAGCAAAATAAAGATTCCCAAAACTCAAAGTCAGAGGAGCTGCCCATGATTATACTCCTGTTTGGGCAATGAGGAAACGAAATGGTAAAGCAGGCACTGAGTCACATACACAAAGATTTTCTTATGCTTCATATAAATTATTTATCAGGTGAGACAAAATCTGCTATATACTGAAGGGAGAGGGACAACAAGCTAGGCTCCTGGCAGCATTGTTAGAAATGAAAGAATAGAATGAGGTGGTAAGCAGATGTGTCATGAACTTAAACAGGCCACAAGAAGTTTCTGAAGTGGGAGATGTTTTTCTCAAGGTTTTTTCAAATTATTCTACTGTAATAATTATGCTTTCCCCCCCACTCTTTTTTTTTAAAATAGCTTTTCTTTTTGAGAGAAAGGAAATGAAACTGGAAGGCTGAATAGAATATTTTCTTCACAAATTAAATATCTGCATATTTTTCCTAAGATTGCTGCAAAGAGGGAGCTGTGATCTTTCTTTTCTTCTGCCAAATCTTTTGGAAAGAAGGATTAAAAGCAAAATTAAGTATTTGTGAAATCCAAATGCTGGGAAATATGGACAACAAACAGGTCTTCTTGAGTATAATGAATCACTGTGACTCAGTGGCACAAAACACTTTTTAGAATGAACAGCATAATGGGCTAGAAACAAAAGAATTCTAGTAGCTGCTAATTTTGCTTCCAAAAGTCATTGTTTCAGCCTCTCAAGAAAATGTTAATTGCTATGAGAGCAATTCAAAGATATGTTCAGGCTCCTATTCTGCACTAAAAAAAAAAAAAAATTCATTAGAGCAGATGTAAGAACAAGTTTCAGATAGTTCCAAGTAAATGATTACTTGCTGTACTGCATAAGCATAATGTAGCTTAACTTAGAACAACTAAGTGAAATTTAGTAGAATTGGAGAAAAAAATTTTTAAAAAGCAAACCACACAGAACCGACCAATTTGAGGAAACCTCATCCTAAAGGATAATGTCAAGTTCCTAAATCAGAGCAGAAACACAAGAGAAAATAATTACTAATAACTGTGTATCTGCTCAGTACAGAAATGTTCGAAAGACAAAGAATAATTTTGGATTTTCTGAATATTGTCTATTGATTTTTATACTCACTAGAAAACAGTAAGTATA
>VXBC01006580.1:66750-204975 GCA_013399945.1 Ploceus nigricollis
AAAAAAGAGGAAAAAATGGCATTATGTATTAAGTCTTTTCAAGATCCAAAACTTTTAGAGCAAATGTTATGGTAAGAATGATACAAGAGGTCCCCCAAGAACCTTCTTCTGAAATTGCATATTTCAGGAAGTGTTCAGGAGGATTTTAGTGCCAAAGGAATGTAAGAAATCCAGATAAATAAAATTTGGAATTAGATGAAGAATAAAATAAACTAAAAGAGTACATATATANTTGTGCAGCTATTCTACTGTAGTCCCTACTGAACTCTGTGGTAGGATAAAAATAGGAAAACACAGACACACATTTCATACATAACTAAGATCACAAGGTAGTCCCACATCTCCAGGAGGAATAGAGCACTTTTGCTTAATTCTTTTTTTTCCCTTTTCCATAACTTTACTGGGGTCTGGAGTTGCAATTCACTGATTATCTGACTGATTTATACAGGTTTAAAGATTATCTGTCATTTGTTGATTTTTGGTTGTGTTTCCTGTTCTCCACTGGGACATCCAGAAGTTCCTTATAACCTGCTAGCAGCTACTCATTATTTAAATTTTTTCTTTTTCCAAATAAAGTTCTGGAAAGCAAGAATGTAGAGAATATTTGCAATTTTGATAAAACTGAAACACATACAATTTCTTTCAGTATATTTGCAGTTAGAAGCATACAAAGTGCCCATTTTTTAGGCAGAATATTTCAGTGTGCAAAGGAAATAATGATTATTATTTTTCCATATTAGGAATAATTTTCTTGTAGATTGTACCTGGCTGCTAAGCAGGTACCAAGTAAGGTATTTTATTCTTGGTGTCCTGCCCATGTAGAGTTGGTGTTTATTGAAGTGAAAGTTTCGGTATAAGCTCAGACTCATTAATATTTTTTCTACTGGGCTGATTGTAACCATAAAGCCTGTAATATCAGGCACCTCTTGCCTTTGTTGCTAATTTCAACCAACAGAGTGAATGAAGTTAAAACTGTAAGGAAAAAGACACCTAGAGACACAGACAGGAAGAGAAAGCACAATTGCGTAAGCCTTAGCTCCCTCTCTTTAGGGAGACATGTTTAAAAGCATCTCTTGACTGTGGGAATTTTAACAGGAAGGATTTCTTTATGGCTAATAACTAGTTGGGCTTGTTATCTTTTTACTGCCACGAGCTTTGCTGATTACCACAGGAATATCCCAGTGAGGAAATTTTGCTCACATGAATCAAAACATGTTGGACCATAGTCTAAGAAAGCATGCTAATTCCCTTGGGCACACCAATATTATCAACATCAACACCACTGTCCTGAGGCAGAGCTTACTTGCTACTTAACATTTCTGAATCTGTTGTGCAATAGGCTATCACAAAGTGGCTCTGCCCAGAAGTTCAACATTACTCAGTTGGAGCAAGCTGCATGCACCCTGCCCAAGTAATTTATGCACACACAGATCTGAGCTACTTGAACATTATATAATAAACATTGACAATTGTCAATGGTGTAATTGGCCAAAGCCACTACGAGTATGGCTATGGGATCGCTTGGCTAATATTTTTTTTTTCCATTTTCACATGAAAATATTTCTGAAGGCCTAACTCAAATGGGGAAGTGATCAGCTTTGCATTACATATATTTTTATTTTTTTGCTCAGTGTATGGCAAAGAACACTGGACCAGAATGCTGTGGAATTCCTATCACAATTTTGTTCAAAATACAGTCTAAACACTCAGCAGAGTTTGTTGTATGATACCAACTGTTGTAAGAAATATAATTTTATATACATTACTTCAGAGATGCAGACTCCAAAAAAATGCTTAAGTACTGTATAGAAAAACCTAACAAACAGTATCAGGCCCATAAGCAAGGTGTTTCACATCCTATATAAGCAGGATAATATTTTTATATTTCAGGGGACTATTTGATTTTGAGCCATTGTAAAGAGTCATTCAGTTTAGATTATGAAGTCTCAACTGGAGCTAAGCTTCTCAAAGCTTCATTTTTGTTGCTTTTAGTTGCACCATATTCAGATATCTCACTGCTGATTAAGACATCAAAATATTATTAAAGACAAGTTTGTAAAGAATTTTAATACTTTGAGGGTTCCTGACATTCTTAGCCAGTGCTGAAAATCCTGCCACAGTTCCAAGCCAGATGTTGACATGAATTCATGAGATATACTGGAGGGAGTTTACACAATTCATCTGCATCAGAATGAGTGGATCATTTTATCAGTCAGAGCAGAGCATGTAATTGATAAAATTTTGTCAACTACTGAGGCGGTTCAGTTTCAGGGGAAGATTAGAGCAGCAGGTACTTCAAATTATAACAGCCAGTCGGATGTTAAACCAAGTCAATTAAAGTTAAGAATGGAACCAGTACATCAATTTTTTTCCCCATGGATAATAGCAAATATGCAGACATCTTCCATAGACATTTGTACAGATATGAGTAAGAATGTAATTTGACATGTCTTTGAACAGGAAGCAGTCCTGAGCTTTCAAAAAAAATTTGTGACTGAACTAAGTAATTGAATAGGCTATTTGATTTAATTTTGTAATCCAGGAAAAAAAAAAAAAGCAACAATGAAAATTAGTGGAAATTCAGAGGAGCTTTTCTGTTGGAGCACTTCTTTTAACATGAGATAATTGTTTGTTTCTTTCTTTTTCAAAAATACTGTCAATTTCAAAATAATCAAGGAGGAAAAGACCAAATAAGAGTAAATGTAACAAAAGAATGTGTAAGCTTATAAATTACAAAAGAAAATAATTATTTTCTTTGGTGATAAACAGGAAAGAAACACAGCAATCCAGGCCCTAAATTCTCCCTGTCCTGTTCCTCATATTGATATTTTTATGCTCTTAAAATTTCAACTACCCTTTTCAGGACAGAGGCCTCTTTTTAAGTATAATCTGTAGCAGAAACTAAGTACATATATTAAAAAAAGAAAAATCCTAAACCATCCCCCACCCTCCCAGGATTGTTCTCATTCTCCCCAGTAGAACTTCTTTTTTAAAAAAAAGGCAGTTCTTGAAAATTTCCTACAGAGATAAAAAACTCCAAGTATATTCCTATATGTCTAGGACCTGGTACACGCGAATCAACAAGGGAAGAAATAATGGGCAAGACTATTCAAAATATTTTACATCAACTCTGAACTTGCATTAGAAATCTGGAATTAGGCATGGGATTTGTATGTAAATAACTCAGGAACATAGATGAATTTACTTCTTCAGTTCTAGTCAAAATCAAATAAATATTAGAGCTAGCAGAAAAATCAAAGAAAATATAAAGTCAACGGATATTCAAGACAGGAAGTGTCTTACCATGCTAAAGAGGGAAAAATTGGATGACTACACTTTGAAAAGTATAAATATTTCTGATTTTTTAACTCCTCAAAATTTTTTCCTCTTAAAAATAAAATATTCCTGTGTTACATCAACAGAGGAATCTGAGATGAGAAAAGCCAGAATTAGCTACTTTAAGCAGTGTTTAGTTTCTATGCCTATTTTCAAATTTTCAGAAAGCTAAACTAAATAAGACTCAAGAGAAGTAAAGATGCAGATATTCACTTCAAAGATAAACCTCTCCACCAGACAAGAGAAATTCAAAAACACATAAAAATGTCTAAATAATTGCTATCCATAATTAAACGTAGAAATCATAACAGAAGAAAGAAGGTTTAGCAAACAAACTCTTGTGTCTCTAGTCACAAATAGCAGATATGTAGACAAAAGTGTAAAATAGAGATGAGCGATACTCCTCTTCTGCATCCAGTCATGTGTCTCCATCAGCACATAAATCATGTAATGACTCTGTGCTAAACAGGTTTTGGTGAATTTTTCCTTCCACTTGTCCAGGTCATTCTGAAACCACCTAAGATTCGACTTGAGAAAGAGTCCAGTCCAGTCATTGTGAGTATAATTCTTTTCCTCACAAACTCCAGAGAAAACCAGACAATATTCAAAAATGACAATAAATGACCAATCAAAACTGGGACAACTCAAACCAGAATTCTCCAGGCTGATGAGCTCATTGTCTCACCTTACATTGAGCACATTAGCAAAATTATAAAAAAGAATAAGCACACAGTTACATTTAATAGAGCATTTAATAGTTACACTTCCTGGCTGGTCTTCTGCATTAATTAAATTTGAGTGACTTCATTATCTTTGTGAAAAAACTACATTAAGCCAGAAATACATCACAGCAAAATGCAGTATTTCTCTTTCCACTATGGAAAACTCAGCCAGAAATGTTTTACATTTTCTTTTCAGACTTACACTTTCTACTTAGCAAATTATAAGCATTACATACATTCTGATTATTGAGATTATCTTTCTCTTTGCAAAGATAAACTTTTACCAAATGGCAATGACTGAAATTGAAGGCAAAATAGGAAAATAAGAAAGTAAGCTTGTTCCTGCAAGACCAATGTTTTGTTTCACACCTTTGGCAATAAATGTTGACTTCTCATAAATAAGACATTATTTCTAAATTCTGCTTTATGAGAAAATAAAATACATGCAGAAAAAAAAATCAGCAGAACCCTGTATTTAAAAAAATAAAGTGTTTTAATGGCTAAATATGTCAGATACAGTAAAAAAAACCCAATTTTTAAAGATTTGAATTATATTTGTAATATATTGATAAAAGTGAATTTTAGCAACAACAGAATGTTTATATGTGGCATATTGCAATGTAGAAATACTTGTGGAAGTGAGTCTTTAGCAAAACTGCAATCTAAGGGGCACTAGATAACAGAAAAAGAACCACTCAGTAGACTGTCAGTGTTGCATAGCTAATTAATATTAATTTAATCATAATTAATTTAGACACCATTAATAGCAGAAAGGCAATTATATTAGAGAGCCCATATTAGAATGTAATTGAGTACCATTCACTGGCTAAGTTTATGGTAATATTTAAAAAGTATTTAGCATTGTTATGCATTGAATAATACTGTGAACTCTCTGCTATACACATTATTCAACTAGTTCTTCCTTATTCTGATTAAATAGCATCTATTAAATACCAGTAAAGAATAAGAAACTTCTTTCTGTCTTGACATAAAGCTTTAAATCTATTATATTTTACTCAAGCTTTTAGGCTGTGTCTGTATAATAAACTATAAATGAAATAAACACAACAATAATAATACATAAAAACATCCATCTTTTCAGCGTCAGGAATTTTGAATACTTTTTATTCTTTGAAAAATAAGCCAAAGAATTGTTACTACTTTGCAGGTTTTCTGATTAGCTGCTCAATGAAGTTTCTTTTTCACAGGATTCCCTAAAGATATTTACAAATGAATGCCCAGATGTTGGAATCACTGCACATCTCAAAAATAGACTTTGTATAAAAACTGTCACTATCACTAATGAGTGAGATAAGGAAGCTTGTTAGAAATCATGACACATTCTTGGGGTAAAATACTTTCATAGAATCACAGAATGATTTGTTTTGGAAGGGACCTTAAAGAGCATCTAGTTCCAACTCCCCTGCCATGGCAGGGACTCCTTCTGCTAGACCAGGATGCCCAGAGCCCCATTCAACCTGGCCTGCATGCACAGCTGCTCTGGGCAACCTGTTCTAATGCCTCATCACCCCCACATATATAGCTAAACACACATATACATATGTATAGAATATACACGTGTACATAGAAAATAGACTTATTTTTCCCCCTCCCTCACTTGAACAAGAAAAAGAGAATCAGATAATGTGATTTTCTATATTAAAATAAGTAAGATAGTGTAATATTAGAAAAAAGAAAACATACAAAAGAGGACTGAGGGGAACAGTCTCTAAGAAAGTCAAAGAAATCATGAATGATAAATCCTTTTCGAAATGCATTGGAAAAAGGTCTAGCAGAGCAGAGTCTAGAGGGTCAAAGTATAAAGAAAATATTCAGAAGATGTAAGATACACTAGAATATTAAGTGAAATGTGTTTTCCTTGTTTGCTCTGCAGTAATTTTGAGGTATTCCCATACCAGAAGCTTTTATTTCCAGGTAAGATGCTGAACAGATCTTTATCAGATTGAAATGTAAGTAGAAAAGTCTTTAAAGCAAATTAATAAAATGACCAGCAGCAAATCACTAGGCCTGGAAGATATTCAGTGAAGAGTTTTTGACCAGTTCAGAAAATGAGATCGTTCTTATGGCATGTAAAATTCATACTAAAAATGCTTTGGAACAGAAGGACTGCAAAGTGGATAGTGGGGCACAGTCCATCACCCAGTGTATTGAAATATAATGCACACATGTTAAAACATTCAACCAGATTAAATTTAAAACCAGAGACAAAGGATTCTCTGTTGATGAAGCTCTTCAGCCCAAATTACCAGAGAGTGCAAAAGCTCTGCTCATGCTCACAGGGTTTTTTGAAATACATTGGGTGTAGACTGAGGCAGAAGCAGGACTGTAGACTAGATAGGTCTTGTTTGGACCCTATACATATGGGCTTGGTTTTACACTTGTTTCTTTTTTGCTATTTCAGGAATTTTTTCTACCTTAAAATATTGGTCACAGATCATTAATGCAGATGAAGTATGCCTGCTTCTATTCTGTTATAGTGTCCCAAGTAAGAGTAACCTTCTATCTACATGACAAACTGCAACAAAGTCATCCCTGAAATGAACTATCTTGATAATAGAAAGAATGAGAAAGAAAAATACATCCTGCAGTGATCTTACCGAGTCTGTATCAAGGATAGCACAGCGCTACTCATTGAACCTCCTCTCTTATAAACCATTCCTACTGTTAAGGATCTCTAATAATTTGCAGCTAAACTCCTAATAAAACGTTGAACTTCTAACAGATGTTCAAAGACATTTGCAAGACTTATTTTTAAAAGCCATATAATTACAATGGAGACAATTTAATTAGAGACTCAAAGATGTTCTGTAATTGAACCCTGCAGCACAATTTTCCTTCCAAGAGAAAAGAAGCTTACTTTGCTTGACAGAGATGAACCAGCGTAAAAAGGTAAAACCATCCTCAGAAGCAAAGCCTTAGAGGTAGTTGTTTGTTGCCTAGAACAAATAATTGTATTTGAAACCAAATTTATTTTCACCTTTGTGCAGCCTTGGAGCAGATTACCAATTTCAGCTTTCTCTGAATGTTCAGTACTGATTCAATATACACTCAATAATCCTCATGTAACACATAAGGTGAAGACTGGAGCATTAATAACATATCTCTGGGCATTCATTTTTAAGTATCTTTGCAGCCTCAAGATGAAAATTAAAGTTTGAGTCGAAATCCAGGAAACAAGGGAAGAGGACAAAAAGCCTAAGCTCTTTGGCATCCATCCCTAAAGCTCGTATTTCAGAAATAAAATACATTATCAGAAACAGGATGCTCAATAGATTTGTTTTTCTACCTCCTAAGCATGAGTTATATCTCTCTTTTACCTGAGGCCAAGGAAATGATGAAAGAAGGAAGAAAAATTAAACATACACTGTGACAAATTGATATAAATAAATGTACCTATGTAAGTATATTAAAATCCCTGGGCATGAAGCAATACAAAAGAGTAAATTCTGCTTCTATGTTTTTGCACTATTCAAAAAACAATCTATTTCCCATACAAACTGTAATTTCTTTTAGATGTCATTTGCAGGTCTTCATGCAGTTTTACAAAACTGGTCAAAGTCTTGCAACAAACAAGCTAAAAAATGGCAAATGGAAAAACAAAATACGTATTTGCCTAAGTTCAGCTACCTTGTAATGTCCAGTTATTATATGAAATATGATCCCTCTTAAATAACACAGAGATTTAGTTCATACTGCAGTGAAAGGGAAAACTATCATAACTTAACAAAGAATTAAAAACAGAGATACAGCAAAAAAGTTTTATAAGGTTTAGATCACAATGTTTTCTTATAAATGAAACCCATGGAAAAATACAGAGAAAATTGAATTCACAGTACTTGTAGGTGTGCTGATGGATGACAAAGATTTTTATTTTCTCAAATATATTTCTTATCTTCAACAAAGGAAATGTTTTTTAAATGTAGGGTGATGCCACCATCACTTGCTTCCAAATTTAACATTAAAAATTACAAATTAAAAAATCAGTAAAATAATCTGAAGTTTTAGTTTTATTTTGATAAACAAAGAAATTCTGAGATAAGAGAGGCTACATAGTCAGAGCTAGAATTGGACAGGAGAACAGAGGACAGGAAAGATGAAAGAAAAGAATAGAGAAAGGACCAGATTCTTGAGTGTTCATAAAGCCAATCTGATGGCACGGTTCTGCATCTGATCTTGATCAGTAGGATGACATGTAAAGGTGAAAGTGTGGATAAAAAAATTAATAAAAGCCCCTAACCCTCACAAGTGTAAATGGGAAGTCTTCTAACCCCCTTCAGAGGAAAAAATGGTTATCAAAGTGAATTTCTGAAGGAAACAAGAAAAAAAGGAGAGCGATTTTTTTAACAGTTTTTGATTAGCGGAGGTGTGAAGCAACATACAGATAAGATTTATTTCTTTTCCAGGGAGGCGACAACACTTTAGAGATATTGTAGCTGTATAATGCAGCAAACTTCTGCATCCACTTAGAGAGATGACTGGTTCTATAAGTTTGAAGTCCATATCTGCAGAGTTTAGAAAATAAGTAGAAGTTTTTAGTATGAGATTGTTGTCAATTAGAGACAAAGACATGAGTTTGATCTCTAATTGCTGGTGAGTCTTTGGACACAAGCAGTATATCAGGACTTCTTAGCAGAATTTGACCTTCAACATCTATACTTATTCATACTTCTCAGAAAATTAAATTAACCACTGAAAATAGCTTCTCTGATCATTGTTATTTCAGCAAAGCAGGTCAGCAGCCTGTCAGTTCTCTCATGTAACTTTCTTCTTGTTAGAATTCTAATCCATCAAGGTAACTTCAAGGGTAGTTTCAAAATATTTTTCCCCAAGGTAGCATTATGTTGACACTTAAAACAAAAGCTCAGCATTCTCAAGTCCTTTCCATCCCTTGCCATGAACAGATGGCACAATAAAGATAGAACCATTTCCTTACTCTCAAAGCTTGGAGGAAGTGGAATTCATTAGGAAAACCAAAACTGATGGTATAAATATTTCTGAAGCTGTTTTTATTTTAGTACATAACAAGTACAGTAGCAGCAATATGTTTCCTGGCTTCTGGCACTATGTATTCAGTTTGTGTGGCCCGGTTTTGGTAGCAGGAGTGCTACAGGGGTGGCCTCTGTGAAAAGCTGCCAGAAGCTCCTCCCATGTCTGTCAGTGCCAGTGTCAGCCAGCTCCAGGATGGACCCATTGCTGGCCAAGGCCGAGCCCATCAGTGATGGTCGTAGCGCCCCTGTGATAAAATACAAGGAAGAAAAGTTGCTGCATAGAAGTAATTACACCCAGAGAACAGTGGGATGAGAATATGTGAGAGGAACAGCGTAAGGGGACACCAAGGTCACTGGAGAAGGAGGGACAGGAGGTGCTTCAGGCACTGGAGCAGAGCTTCTCCTGCAGCCTGTGGTGCAGACCATGGTGAGGCAGATGTGCCCCTGCAGCCCATGGAGAACCACAGGGATGCAGAGATCCACCTGCAGCCTTTGGAGAGAGGATACCCACACCAGAGCAGATGGATGCTTGAGAGGAGGTTGTGATGAGTGGGAAGCCCATGCTGGAGCAGGGTCCTGGCAGGGACGTGCAGAACTAAGGAGAGAGAAGCACACCCTGGAGCAGGTTTCCTAGCAGGACTTGTGACCCTCCGAGGGATCAACACTGGAGAAGACTGTTCTTGAAGGACTGTACCCTATGGAAAAGTGACCCACTTTTGAGCTGTTTGTGAAGAACTGTTGTCAATAGGATGGACTCACACCAGAGAAGTTTGTAGAGGACTGTCTCCTGTGGAAGAGACCCCGTGCTGGAGGAGGGGAACAACAACTCCTCTCCCAGAGAGGCAGCAGAAACAATCTGTAATGAACTGACCATTCCCTGTCTCCCTGCACCACTGAAAGGGAGGAGTAAAACCTGGCAAGAAGGGGACACTGGAGGGAGGGTGTTTTTAGGATTCAGCTTACTTCTTATTATCCTGTTCTAATCTTGGCTGGTAAAAAATTCAATTAATAGCCTCAAGTCAAGTCTGTTTTGTTCATGGTAGTAATTGGTGAGTGATCTCTCCCTGTCCTTCTCTCAACTCATGAGCCTTTCATTATATTTTTTTCTCCCCTGTCCATTTGCAGAGGGGAGTGATAGAGCTTTGGTAGGTGCCTGGCATGCAGCCCATACTAATGCCATCAATAAGTGACTAAAATTTAATAGAACTCAAAACATTAGAAATAAAACACTTTTACTTTTTTTTTGTGTCATCTCGAAAGCTGCAAATTCTTTTTCTTAACTGGCAGAGAGTCCTAAAAAGCCCAGATGGTGTTTGCATCACCACACAGTGGGCAAAAGAACTGTTGAAAAATAGATGGGTGGTACACTGGAGTGTAAGGCACCCCAACCAATATCAGTGTATCTCGTGTTGCTGCTGTAAGTTGAAGCTTTTTAAAAGTTAAAATTCATTCCTTGTAGGGTGTGCTTTAAGTTGACTTTACTTTTACTCCCTCTGGAACCTCCATGAGGCAGAGTGCAGCAGTGTCTCTGCTTTCTAATTCCTGCTGTTCTACTCAACATAGCAAAAAGTAGTCACCTCCACACAGGACACCCACTGGTTTGTGCTCTCTGTGACTAAAAATACACATTAGGCCATCCCCTGCACATTAGGAAGGACCCCTCCTCTGTCAGGGTCACACACAGTGCTGGTGTGCATCTTGTTCCTCACTTACCCTTCCCAGACATGGCCGGAGCTGGATCCACAACTTAGCAAAGCCTAAATCAAGACTGCCTGGAAGACTCCTGAATGCTCTAAAAAAAACTGATTTAACTTCTGTGTTCCCCTAGAACTACTAGACTCTTCATATCAAGAATATTTAGTCACTAGTCAGGAGAAGAATTTCTTGGCTTTCTGAGCATAAGACTAATTAATTAACCTACCTGGAAATTAAGGACCATAAAATCTCATCACTTCCAGGACATAGCATCTCCCTTACCTCTTTCATTTTCCCAGTTTAATTTACTGAAATAGCAGAAAAGAAAACACTTCTAGAAGTATACACAGTACTTATGTATACACAGTACTTATGTATACACAGTATACACAGCATTTATGACTTTTATAGAAGATCATAAAACCCTACAAGCATATAGGTAATGTACTTTTACACAGCTTGAAATATTTCTGAAAGGGGAATGGAAAACAGGAGATGTTGAGCACAATATGTGATCCAAAAAAGGTGATGGTGATCCAAAAAGATCTCTCCATCTAGTAACTGAGACACCTCAATATTCAACTTCAGCTGAGACAGTGAGCTGAAAATGAAAACCCACACAGAAAATGGTTTTTTCCTTGCTCTTTGACAGAAGAAGGAATATGCAGCTGTTAACAGTGAATTAAAGGATAAAAATAATAAATAAGGCTGAGCTCACTAAAGGAAATATCATGCCAATCACTCTGCATTCAAAAATCCTCTGAATTATGCAGTGCAAAATCCTCGCACACAAGAAGAATATGCTTACATGGAACCACCTGGTCATTATACACTGCTTTGTTCTTTTGTGATAAAACTTCATGTAGAGAGGATGCTGAAGAGTAAAAATAAATTAAAAAGAAAGGAAACAAAAATAAAGCATTGCTACCATAAAAAAAAAAATAACAAGATGGGAGGAATATTTTTTATTTTTTCTCTCAGTAGAAAATTAAAAACCCTAGAAGAAACAATAAAATATAAAAATCATAATATTTGATATTTTTTGAAGAAAGGAGAAAACAAAAATTAGATTAAAAAAAACCAGTAACTTGGATTATGGAAAACTACAATAAAAACTCTCAAAGTCATGGTTGCTAGGAAAAAGAATCACCCAGATTAATTAAGGATATTTGAAAACTTTGCATTTGAAAGATTACAACATATATTATATTGATATTCTTACAAAGGATAGCCTTCTATCAATAATAGCTCCTATATTAATATTTATGATATGCATATTGGCTTTTTGAATTGGCTGCAGTTTGCTCTCTTGTAAAATATTTTAGAAATGGTACATATCTGAAATTACCCTGTAATTCCATCAGTGATATTAAGACAGCTTTAGGGTTTGCCTCAAAACTTGGTGGCTTGAGGGCACTCTTTGATTTTAATAAAGAAACCTATGCAAAGAGCAAGCTGTCAATTTAACTATAAGTAGGTCTGAACTAAACTAGGACACTTATTCTTTGGGCCAAATCACAAGTCAGAGGGAAAAGGCTAAGCTAAAAGGGTTTTACTAAAAATGCCAATCAGTAGTTACACAACCAAGGAAATGAATCAGCCAGTGGCTTTTACAGAGCAAAGAAATGGCTGCCCACAAGTATTTGGAATCACTTATTGGAGCAGAGCCATTGAAAATGTCCAACTCCTGCAAGGGGAAGTTATACATGGGTGGAACTGAAGACATTTTATTTTCCTGTAGATTGCACTGTGAAAAGGAAGGGAAAAGGAACAAAATTTAAGAATTGCCACACTGTATGATACATTAATTTATTTAATGTTGTTTTATTCTTTTCTGTCAATGATCATTGCATAAAAGAAAGGATTGAATGCTGTAGGATACATACTTATAGCTATATATGCATCTATACATAGCTAGATATACTTCCACATTTCTTGTTCAGTTGTACCAGAATTCCTCCCCCAAACACCAAGGGTCACACTGTAGCATAACTTGAATCAACAGCCTGAAGGCTTCAGGGTAGGGCGAGTGCCATCGCTGAATAACTAAGCATCATTCTGAACATCATTTGATGTCCTTTCTTTTTGACAAAGAGGCATTTTTATGATGTAAATCTCCATTCTTTGGGTCATCATCCACACTGCATTATTTAGCAACCATCTAGGTGTCTTAAAATCTCCCTCAAAATCAGGATCTTAAAATAATATACACCTCATGTGTAAAGGAATCTGCCCCCAAAAGCATATTTCTTGTCAAAACAAAATAGGAAATGAAGGAACATCATCTAAATAAAGCAAAACAGAAAAGAGAAAAAAAAATAAAAGCGAGGTAAGTCCTCTGAAGTTATCAGAACTTTTCATTTAAATCAAATAAACACATCAACAATATGTGCTAGGATAGAAGTCATGTTTGGTTTACCTATCAGATCTTTCATAAAGCTAAATGCCTCATATGAAATCCTTAACCTCTTCCGTGTCCTGATTCTAGCAGAGCTGGAAGACAAGCAGTATGAAGGAGACCAATACTCTGCCCTTTGGTATACAGTGTGCTTCTCACACCCACTATGACTTCCTGGCACAGTACCTTCCCTTGTCATGTTCATTTAACTACATCCCCCCTTCTAACTCTTGGAAATCAGTAGTCAGCCTCAATTTAATGTGTAAGAGAGGGAGCTATCTTAAGGAATTGTTCCCTCCAGTACACCTGCAGTCAAAATGCTCTAAAGCTTTGCTTAGATCAGTAAATTAGAATTTCAGAGAACATTCCCTGTCTCTGGGACTTGATCATCTGTACTGTTAAGCTTTTAGGATTGCCCCGTATGTATTTTTTATCCAGATGAACTAGCACTCTTCAAGCAGTCCCTGTACATATTTGGTATTTATCAGGACTAATTTTAGAAGCAGTCACTGTGGTTGGATAGCAAAACAGGATAGCATCATAGACAAGGAATCAGGCTATTCTGAGCGCTAGCTTTAGGGTCACTGAAAACCATTTGTGTCTACATTAATAAACAGAGATGCAGAAGAATATGTGAATAGGGTAGACTAGACTTGATTGGCATATTTCAGGTTGAAGGGACCTAAACCAACAACCTGGTCCAACTGTCTGACATATGAGGGATTAACAAAGTTAAAAAAAATTGTTAAGGGCATTATCCAAAGGTTTTTATAACCCTGACAGACTTGGACTGTTGACCACCTCTCCAGGGAGCCTGGTCCAGTAAGTTACCATTCTCTCAGTAAAGAAATGCTTCCTAATTTAAATTCTGAACCGTCCTTAATGAAGCTTTGCACTGTTCCCACATGTTCTCTCACTGGATACCAAGCAGAAGAGATCAGCACATGTCTCTCAAGTTCTTCTTCTCAGGAAACTGTCTGGAACAATGAAGTTGTTACAAAGAGAAGTGGTTGTATAAAGACAAACTGTTGGAGAGGATTGAATGTTCAGTAAACCTGCATACAAATATTAATCATTAGAAGAAGAGGAAAAAGGAAAAAAAATCTCATTGCCTATATAGGAGTAATACACTTGGAATTCTGACCTATGTACTTCTGGATATGTTGTTAAACAAGAAATGATTAAGCATATCAGGTGGTCCCTCAAGAATATATAATGTTGCTTGATTTTCTGTCAACAGCAAAATATCTCTGCAGAAATCATGTCAGAAAAACAAAGACTGTAGTCTTTGTACAAAACTTTATGTTGGATGACCAAAATTCAAATAACCAAGATTTATTTAAAAATAATTTTAATGATAATCTAGCCTACAGTCAGTCAATTAAAAAAGAGCTTTCTTAAGACAAACATCACTGCTCAAACAAACCTACCAGTGGGAACTATGTATTATAAAATTAAAACAACTTATAAAATCAAAGAAACTGAACCTTAACTTTGTAGTGCAAAGTTACCACACACAGCTGTTTTGCTAGATATACAAATAGAACAGAGGAAATACTACGGTGAAATATGATATGCAAAACTGGACACAAATAGGTGTCACTAAAAAAAAAAGAAGAAAAGGAAATAAAAAAACAGTTCAGTTGCACTGAACTAGGAAAAGGTGTTTTGCCAAAATTCTCAGCTATATCATTCTGAAAGTTCATATCAGGAGCTTCTTCTGGCCCCAGAGACTTTAGTTGTTAGGCTAGGTAGCAGAAAGTTGTCACCAAGTTTTGATAGACCTAGTTGTTATCTAAATGCATAGTTAACCCAGACAATGTTAAGAACTTGAAAGCAATTTAGGAAAATAAGATATGATATGCTACTGTATTAGAATTTGAGCAAAAAACACAATTCCAGTAAAAAAATTTGAAAGTCTGTATTTATTTCATTTTTATCACAGAATCACAGAATCACAAGGTTGGAAGAGACTTTCAAGATCATCAAGTCCAACCCATGCCCTAACACCTCAACTAAACCATGGTACCGAGTGCCACATCCAGTCTTTTTTTAAATACATCCAGGGATGGTGACTCCACCACTCCATCATCTCCCTGGGCAGACAATTCCAGTAATTTATCACTCTTTCCATAAAAAAATTTTTCCTAATATCCAGCCTATACTTCCCTTGATGCAGCTTAAGACTGTGTCCTCTTGTTCTGTCAGTTGCTGCCTGTTGAAAGAGTCCAACCGCCACCTGGCTACAACCACCCTTCAGGAAGTTGTAGACAGTGATAAGGTCACCTCTGAGTCTCCTTTTCTCCAGGCTAAACAACCCCAGCTCCCTCAGTCGTTCCTCACAGGGCTTGTGTTCCCAGCCCCTCACCAGCCTCGTTGCCCTCCTCTGGACACGCTCAAGCATCTCAATGTCCTTCCTAAACTGAGGGGCCCAGAACTGGACACAGCACTCAAGGTGCAGCCTCACCAGTGCCAAGTACAGGGGAAGAATGACCTCCCTGGTCCTGCTGGCCACACTCCATCCTGACCACATGGATACTGTTGGCCTTCTTGGCCACCAGGGCACACTGCTGGCTCGTGTTCAGTCAGCTGTCGACCAGTACCCCCAGGTCCCTTTCTGCCTGGGCCCTGTCCAGCCACACCGCCCCCAGCCTGTAGCACTGCAGGGGGTTGTTGTGGCCAAAATGCAGGACTCGGCACTTGGACTTGTTAAACTCCATCTTATTGGACTCTGTCCATCTCTCCAGCCATTCCAGGTCTCTCTGCAGAGTCCTCCTACCTTCCAACAGATCAACACACACTCCCAGCTTAGTGTTGTCTGCAAATTTGCTAATGATAGACTCAATACCTTCATCCATATCGTAATTAAATATTGAGGTTACAAGTTTAAACTTGAATGTTTGAAGATATTTATATATTCCTTGAAATACTTTTTGAAGGTCTTTATTATGCCACCCAGGACAAAGCATGGATAATATTCTGAACATAAGTTTTCCCATCCTCTGTCCTCCCTCATTTCAGGTGGATTTCTGGTGTTCGTATTAATTGATTACCAGCATTTCTAATTCTTGCCTTCCCCCAAGCTTTTCTAGAAAAAAAAGCATTATTATGCTCCAGTTGTTCTATCCCTTGAGTATGACTCCTTCCCATTGCACATACAAATTACAAAAAGATCACCTTGCTGGTGGTAAGTGGATATTTATTCTCAGATTGCTCCTGCAGTAGGAAAGAATGCTTTACTTCTGAGAACAGGCCTTTTGCTTGTTTTTCCGTTTTGCGTTGTTTGCATCCTTGCTCACTCCAGCTACTGCACTAAATCCATGTTTTATTCTTTGCTCTAATGTTTGTATTCCTCTCTGTCCAAAAACTCCGGAAGTTTACAAATGCAGACTATAAGTTATGGATTAGATACTATATTTAAAGAAATGATGACTGAATAAATTTTTTTCTATCAAATTATGATATAGTTTAAGATTATATTTTCCCATAAATAAAACTGAAGTAAATTTTTATTACTCAGGATTTATTTTACTCTAATTGACATCTGATCCTTTCTTTAGCATTCATAAAAAGCATCACAGGAAAGTTCCTGATGAAGCTGAAGAAGTTTTCTCTTCACCAATATTCTCCAGGAAGTCTCACATGGACAGAACTATATTCTGAGTTGCATGCACCTACTGAGATATGTGTAAGTTAAGTGTTCACAGCAGCTTCTTTCTTAACACCCGTCTTCAATTTTTTTTCTATCCACTTGTCTGCTTTTGTAGTTTAAAAGTTATTTGCTCAGACCCAGTGCAGCAACGGAGATCTCACATCCAAAATGATACATGATTATAGCAGAAAAGATTAATTGAAGATGCTTACTGTTTATTTAAACTCACTCCTATTGTCATCTGTTCCCCTCAGCAGTTAGTTGGGCAGTGAAATATTAATTGCTTTACAATTTCTGTCAAAAATTCCCTCACAAATTACCTGACACTCTTTTAAAAATAGTGTCTGACAGATGATAAACATTTAGTCTTACTTGGTTTACTTGAAATTCCATAGATGAGATTTTAATTCCAGAAGTAATTTGATAGTTTCTTTGTTGATTGCATGGCTGTTGAGTTTACAAATTACTGCTTGCAGCTGTTTTTGCAGTTCTTCCTTAGGGTTAAGCTGTTCAGAAGGAAACTATCATATTTTAATTAAATCTAATAGGAAATACAACAAAAAACTGGGTTGGCTTTTTTTTGGGGGGGGTAAGTTTCGAAATATTTATATTTCAATAATTATTTAGAAATATGTTCATTCAATAAGTCACATTATTGCATATTTATTGCAATTTTAATTTCCAAGTGCATTTCACACCTTAATCAGGATTTGTACAAGTGATTGAGAAACTGCTTACAGGAAGTTTTAACATTTTAAAGTGGTCACAGATTTGGCTTTTAAAGAGACTGCAGTAGAAGGAAGCTCTGCTGGAGAAAGCTAACAACGTGGCTCCCAATCAGGCTGCAAAAAGGAACTGAGAATAAAAACATAGACCTTCCAAAGCCACACAATCTTAGCAACATTCTAGGACAGCATATTTATTCTTCAGAGCTTTATTATCAGACAGTACCTTTCAGATACAGGAGATTATTAGGCTATGAAGCCAACCATCCCAATGTTTATGGCCTGATTGATCCCCTTCTTACTACAAAGATAACCTAAGATTAAGTTAGAGTGATTCCTTACAAGTTTTGGCATTCTGGATGCTCTGGTACTCCCACTCATATGTTATTCCACATTCTATTATTAATACAACAGATATTTTCTTAATGCAGAGTGACAGAATCACCCAGAATGCTGGGAAGTCTTGTACTTTCAGATGATTTCATATATAGATATTAGAGTGAAGCATATCTTTAATTTCTTTTTTTATTTGAGTTCCTCCCCAGTAAATTATATTCTAACCACTAGACAAGTCATTGAGTAACCACAAAAATTATCCAATTCCTGTAATTCTTCACCACAGCTGAATTTTTTGTCACAAACCCAAATCTCTCTCTTCCATTCCCATGATATCTTCTGTTTGGGTCTGGTGATTCCCTCTAGAATGTTGCAATGCTCCTGGCTGGGCGACCCTTTTACATCGAGGAGGTCATGACCCATCCAGCAGTCACTGGGAGAACCTCTGGCTGCACTGTCCGTGGCCCTCAGCCTGTGTCGGGCACTCCATAGCACCTGTCTTCAGGATGAGCTTGGCCAATCTTTACTAAAGGAGCCTGCAGGTTGCTCCCACATGGTAGAAATGACTACACTACCTTGCTTTTATCTAGAAGTGCACCAAGAAGTTCTTATAGGAACTTCCTTTCTGCTTGACAGTAGCAGTGATGAACTGAGCTGTTTTCTTGTAAGAAAATCCAGCAATAGGTCAAATTATCAAAATTGGATAATGCTTTTTATGGATGAGGTCTGGATAGCGTGCTGTGCCCTGGTAGTTAAACCATTCAATGATGCATTATTCAGGGTTCTCAGTATCTAAGATGTAAAATTAGCCCATACTTTCTTTCTCTGTAGTGCTAGCTCAAAACTCCACCATTTTGAATGATACTTTGCAGTCTTTTCTTACTTGCATCATAAGGAACCAGCACCTCCTGGTGCAAAACACATCCAAAATACCTACTATTCCACAAGAACCACAAGGTACGTGAAAACTGAAAGGCTTCTTAGCAGCCAGCTACCTACAAAAAAATTGAGTATAATTCCTGCAGGCATCTGTGGATGTCATCTTGATATTTCCAGACCACTTATACCTGCTGCTTGTTTAAAAATAACTTTTTTTTTTAATAGCTGTCAGTAGAAATTCTAGAGAAAAAAAATATATTAAATAGACTTTTATTTTCATTGTAGTTCGTATGTTGTTTGTATTGTACTGGTGGTTTAACCTAGTATTAAGAAGCAATAAGAACCAAGTTAATTTAAATGATTTTGAGATTTACTGTACTCAATTTCTTGTAACATATTCAGAAACTGATTGATATGTTCCCTTCATGCTTCTGTCAACAGGCATTTTTAAAAGCTCATTATTGATTGCACTTAACACAAGGAAAAAGCATCATGCAGTGGCATAGGCTTTTGCCCAGCCATGCTGAAAAGCACGTCCTATTTACGTCACATTAGAAACTTGGAAGGTGAAAAGATGGTGATTTTTCAGATCCACAACTTTTCAGAGTGATCATCCAGAACAAAGGGCATATATTTTTTCCTGTCAGCTCGTCTCTGAGGTTCATAAACCTCTATATGAACCCCTATATATGGATTACATGGATTCCAGATCTTTGTAATTTTGAAAAAAATATAATATTGGGTTAAGATGGGGAAAGAATGTGTGCTCCTGGTCTAACCTGGGATAGTAAGTTGAGATGAAAGATTAAGTAAATTCTATTATTTCAGCTGGGTTTTTTTCCCTGGAGAATGGGAAAAGGAGACTACCCATTCCTAAACTTACACTTCTAGCTTTGCCGGCTCAATTTTACAGTCATATTCTTCAGAAGATCCTTTTCTTTTCACATCTTTGTGTTTTTTTATCTCCTTTTGCAAAATGCATCCATTTTCTTACCTTCCTTTTAGAACTCAGATTTCCAGGATTCCTCATTTTCTTTCAAGCCTCTTCACTTTGGAGACACAGAGGTTATCAGCTGATAGTTCCTGCATGTCCTGGTAAAGAAAGACAGGAAGGTCATCCTCAGTTGCTTTATTTCCACCATCCACAGAGTCTAAACAAACAAAAGTCCTTCCAAGTATACCTGTATCACTTTCTCAAAATGCCTTACTGAAATGAGATTTAGACAGAACTAGAGCATTCTGTTCACAAATTTTAGGCTATGTCCTAAGGACACTGAAAAGCCTGGTTCAACAGTATTATTGGTTTCCAACAGCATAGAAAGATCCTCAGAAAGACTTGAAGTTTATTAAAAATTATTTGTTGTAAAATTCCACCTCCAGTCTTCTATATGTGTGTTTCTGTGTGTCTTCAATTAAAGATTATATGTTGGTTCCTTCAGGTTTACCCTTAGTGTGCATGCAACATACTAAGTATCACACATTCTAATTTTAAGCAAATAAAAAAGAAGAACATATTAAACATTAAGTGTAAGACCATTTGCAAAACTATTGTTTAGAAAAGTCTAGAATGACAACAGCTACAAAATATTGTGTCTAAACAGAATTTTGCCTATAAAAATCATTTTCATAGGGCAGAGGTAATTTTTACATGAAATTAAGAGGAGCAGAAAGAGCAGAAGTCAACTACAAAAGTGGTACTGAACCACAGGACTAAAACAGACATCCTGTCCTGCCACATAAATTCATCACTGTTAGAAGAAACTGAACAGGTGTCCTTTTCTTCATGAATTCTTCATGAATTTATGCCCAGGAACTAAGTCAGGAGACAGCTGGAATATTTATATATCTATTTCTCTAGAAAGAGATTTTGCAACAATATCAGAAATGCATGGAATATCTAACAGTCTTATGGAAAAAGGTCACTATCACATTTCACATCAGTGATTTCAAAAACCAGAGCCTGAAAAGACTGAACAATGTTGCATATAGGTAAGGATTTGCATAAAAAGAACTTTGATAATTTCTTACTCAGTTTTCAAATTTTCTGCCACAATTCATTCCATACTATCAGTTAAAAAGCCCAATTCTAAAAATGGTGACTGTTTTAAGCTCAATTGACAATCACCTGCAGTGAAGGATCTTGCACTTTTAGTATTTCAGCTAAAAATATGTCTGAGTTATTTCAATTATTTCTTCTTGTAATCCAGAAGGAATTTCATCTCTTTGCATATAATAGCTGAGACAAATATAATAAAAGTTATTAAAGTGGCAAATTATAACCAATTTCATTGCCAGCATAGGTTGCACGCTTTCAAAAGAATTACTTATTTCCCATTGCCTTTTTTTCCCCACTGTGGAATCCTTAAATATGCTTTTAAATGCAGTCTTTGAAAGTTTCAGACTGTCACAGAAGCTCCATTTATAGCCTTGGCATTTCATCTTGTCTAAAGGACACAGCTTTTCTTCAGACAGTCTAGGCTATACCTAGACTCAACACATGCCTCTCCATCACTCCAAGGCAAACAAGCCTGAGCTTAGTTTGGATTGCTATAGATTTCACTGAAACTCTTGTCTGAACACTATGGAACTGAATAAAGTTAATTACTTTGGCTCTCAAAGTGCTTTATTGTGTATTTGGCCATGGTGAAATATAAATGCTGACTTAAGTCTTCCTTAACAAATTACTGAGAAAGAAAAGAGAAGGCACAAACCATTCTTCCATTCAAACATTCCCCAGTTCCACCTGGGCATTCAGAGAACTATTCTTGCCCAGCAGCCATAGAAACACCTGAACTCTTGCAGCAGTTTGTACTCAGAAGCAGCATATCATTTTTTACATGTACTGCATGACTTACCAGCCCCAATAGGTGCAACCTAAGCCACTTTGAGTACAAATTGTTAATTTCTTTTTTATCTCCACATTTTAATTTTGAAAAATGCAAGACTATATTTTGTATTAACCACATTTTGTCATAATAAGATTCCTTCCCTCCAATATAGTAATAGTTTTAGAGGATTCTTAGTAAATCTTAATAACCTCAGTTATACCATAGCTGAAATTAAAACCCAAGCTCTAAACTGCAAACCAGTAAAGTTTTATGTCACGTTGGCTGAGAGCTAAACACTAAATGCATTTCCAGAAATATTATTCTCAAAGAGCTGTGTCACTGGGTATTCTACATAATTGTGACCTTCATTCAGCTGAATAATGACTCACCTAGGATTACATGTTCACGTACAAGAAACTCTTGCCAACAAAGGAAACAGACTCTTCAAGTGTGCCACAAAGGAAAATAGTTTTAATTGCAGAATAGTGATTTTTCAGTATAGATGCAGGGCAAGACAAAAATGCAAAATTAAGGAGGGTTTGCACTGCCTTTTATATGAACACTTTCAAGTGAAAAATCGAGGATTTATAATATAAGGACATGAAATGCAGATGAAAAGGACAATGTTCATTATTGATCTGACACCAGAGTTCTATTTCAGCAGCGTTTCTCCCCACAAATTAAGAGCTCGAATAGAAGACAAACATCTTTCGCTACTGATTTTTCAGTGAAAAATGGAGGCAATCACAAAGGGCTGTAGGTCACACCCCACAGCTGCAGTACTCTGCAAGTGATAGGAAGGCATGTCTGCAAGCTCCACTGTTCAAACCAGGGGTGCATTTTGTCTCTGTAGCAGCTTTGGTGACTGTAAGTCCACGGGAACTATTCAAAGGTAGACCTATTTTATGTTCTTGACCACCACCTTATGGCTTTATTTATTTCAGATTCTAAGCCAGACTTTGGCCAGCAGTCAAAAAGTAGAGAAAGACCTGTAAAGTGAAACCTACCAATTCCATTCAGAGTTGCAGTCAATAGTCTGATGACATTTTTCCAAAGCACTTGTTAATGTTACTCATAGTTAAAGCCAAGAGTTGTCATGGGGACATCATAAAAGATTTGTTCAAGTTATTTTCACAAGTCATTAGCTATCAGCTGAAATTCCCATTTCCCTAACTCAAATTTAAGCCATTAAATCATACTGCTCTCATCTGAAAAAGATGACAAAAATAACCCCTCCAAAGAAGAAGCACACTCTTACATTTTCATTCTTGCACTTAACCTTCCAAACTAAAGAGAACCTAGAATACTGGAGAAGGTGAATCTATAATTTCTTCCTCTGAAAGGGAAGCTTTAACTGAGAAAGCATGGCATGTAAATCTACTTTATTTTTAATATGTACCATTGTCTTTCTGTGCCCTGAAGCTTTACATGCATAAAACCAATACAGGAACTATGTCCCATAAGTAATGGGTAAAAAAATTCCAAGTAAATAAACTCCACAAGTGAGAGAAAATATGAAAAATAATTTCTATTGAATAATACTTGAAAAAAAGAATGTATCTGTGATATAAAAACATCAATTGAAACTGCAGGTTTTTAAAATTTTGTTCATCTATTCTTCACAAGTCATAAAACATTGAGGGAAAAAAAAACACACAACAATGCCCCAAGAGGAATTAAGACACTTGGCAGGTACTTGAGTCACTCACATACACAGATAATTTTAGCCAGTGTATTAAAATCATTTCAAATAAGCCACTATTCTATTTACTTAGAGGGAAATAGTTGATCACTCTCTTCTCTATGTAGGTATATAGGATAAAAGGGACAGTCACTTGAGTTGTTTTTTTTTGGTGCTAGTGAGGCAGAAATGTGCAGCTCACCAATGCAGAAAATTAGGGAAGGAAACATTGTGACAGATGCAGAAGAAATGCGAGAGACAAGCAACAAGGCTGGCCAGGAAAGAGTAGAAGTATTGATGGGAGCATGTCAGGAACTTTTAAGCAGATAGAAAGATGGGGAAGCAGAGTTCAGTAGGTCACAAAATTATGCAGAATTTCAACTCTGAAATCATAACCATTTAGGAGACATTTAAGGTAATACTAGGTAGGGTTTAGAGCCAGCAGCAAGGAAATAAAAAGACAACATATTTTCTTTATACAATGTACAGTATATAGGAAGTTGTTTATATAGCGTAGCCTCCCACTGCACAGTAGTTTACATGTAAAATAAAGCTATTTTCAAAAGAAGGGCACAATGGAGGAATTCAAGATGGATGTGGGAAAGCAGTTAAGTCTTATGGTCAGAAAGGAGGAAAAGTAGAACAGAAAATCTAGAAATGCTGTATGAAGGGGAAAACCAGCATATTTTCCAAGGCAGTATTTCTAACTATTTGTGAAGGGTGTGCGGAGTGAATTAGAGATGACTCCTAGGACCTAAAGGGTCAGATGTATTAATACAAGCACCACTCTTCAGATTGGGATGGTTGAGGAGCAATTGCCCCCAAAACTTCTATCCACACATTGCTATTTAAGCATACCAGAAAACTTACCAAAATAAAAAATAAAATAAAATAAATATAAAACACCCCAGCAACAACAATGAAGAAACCAAACCAGAGGACTACTGAAAACAAGATGAACTCAAAATGGTGATAAACTTTGGAAACACCACCACTAAAGACAGCATTATCATAGCAGCCGGCAGTTGATGATATTATTATTGATGACAACAAGCATGGCATGATACTAAAGATGAAAAGACTGTCTTACCAAAAGAACTGAGAAAAACTCCTGTCCCTTTACTCCATGTACATTCTGACTCTGAAATTCCAAGATTCAGTTATAAGACTGATATTCACATATATGAAGAACTGTAGCAGTGTGTTATGGGAGCCCCTCTCCTCTCCTGCCCTTCCCTNCATTAAAATAATGTGAAGACACTAAAATAAAATTAATGTTGAGTAATGGAGCTCTTTTGTGCAGGTAGCCAAAGGCTTCGAGACTGCAAACTAAAGTAGGGAAATTTATGTGGAATTTGCGTCTCCTGCAACAAAATTTTTCTCAAGCACAAAGTCAGCATCAGAAAGGCAGATTGTATATTCCTTTATTTATAAATCCAGCAAAATTCCAAGGTTTACTTGTTACAACTGTTGAAGTTTAACTGTTTAAGTAACGGCAAAGATATCTTTTATTAAGAGTGCAGCCTAGTTAACTATTTCAGCATGTGTAATCAAATAGTTAACAGCTAAAAGCACAAATAATTTTGGAAGACCTTTAGAAAGACTTTGGGTGTCATCTGAGAAATTCTTACAGAGGTGTATATATATATATTTAATTAAATGATACACTGAAATAACTGAAAAGTGAGTCAGAAAAGCACCTCTTGACTCACACCTGTTAGGAATTACATCTCTATTGGGAACAATGCTGCGTTGTAGGCTGTGGGCAATCCTTTGAAAGCACAACTTGATAATTAACACAAGTAAAATTAATTGTACAGATTTAGGAGGTAGAAAGGTTAAGAAAAGCAGAAAGAACAAGAAAATTACAAAGTTATTTTACTGCTATTATCTCATGGCTCAATCTTAAAAGATTAAATATCAAGGCAGGAATTGACTCATTGAAATTGAAATTTTTCTTTTTTTTAGAGGTAATTATTGTCCTACCAGATCCTTGGAGTAATAGAAGCATTTTCTATGCAGGGACCTGCAAATATTTCCCATATTATTCCTGATGGATAAGAGCAGTTGGTAAGATTCTGCTACATGGTTTATCCAGAGGAATCTTATTTGTCAATGTCAGCTCCCCTGTCAGCAAAGTTTAAATCAACCGTAGTTATAAAAAACAGCAATAAACGCTTCCATTAGGTAGATTCATTCATTTTGGGTTAAAAATTTGCATTTTTACCTGTGCACAGATGTAGGCTTTAGCAGCCTTTGGAAACCACTGAAGCTCTTCAAATTAGTGAAAATGGAAGGGCAAAAAGATGCATATGAAAGAAATTATCAACCAGCAAAAGAATATTTGACATCCCCAAAAGCCTGGAATTATATTTAAAGACTGACCATATATTATTTTCCATGTAAGTCTTAATTTCTCTGTTTAATGATGTCTCAAAAATATTAGAAAAAACATATAAATAAAGCTCAAGACCAAAGGTGATATTTGAATCAAATATCTATCAGGTGGATAGAAAGTTAGTATTTGCGCAATATAACACAGAATTCACCAAAACTGTTCACAGAACTCTCATTTAAGAAATTTTTCCTAAGTCCCTGTGTCAAATATTCTAACATTTAGATATTAAAGAGATTAAAGTTATAGATAGTATGGCAGCAACAGTGCTTATTCAGAGCAGAGAAGTGTGGGCAAAGAAATTAGAGAAAAATGGGTTAAAAATAAAGTATGTGTAATTACACCTTCTCAGCTACTTCTCTTTGAAAGCATTCCACCTTAGAGAAGATAAAATTTAGCAGTGAGTCACCTCATTGAATTCTGTTCCAGAATAACTTGTTTTTAAAAAGGGGAAGTACTGATTTGGTATTAGGAACTAAAAATTATTTTGTGTAAAATACACGACTTTACCTGCTATAAAAAGACTTTTGAAAAAAAGACTATGAAAGCTTAAATTCATTATGGAAAAGTATAATACACTAAAGATACGACTGAAAACTGACCTATGATCACCCAGGCAAGCTACTGAATGGCTTCCACTATAAAATGTTGGCTGTTCTTCATGTTTTGCATGAAAGAGTTGCTATGGAAAAATATCTAGATTGCTATTTATTTGCTAGATCAAAGACTGATGATCTAGAAAGGCACAGTTGTGATAGTCCATTATTACTAACAAAATTAGAAAAGTTTTTCTTTACTCAACAAAATTATGGACAAGAAGTCACACACAAACAGTAAGGGAGTCAGAGTTTGAGAAATTTTTCTGATGAAAAGAAAGGTAAATACCTTTATGTAATAGGTACAAAAATCTATACAAAGAAATTGTTGCTTTTTAAACATGAAAAACTATCTTATGGAGAATGACAACTATACTGCCTTAAGCTACCATAATACATGGTCAAATGTATTTATCACTGCTGTCATAATGTGATGAATTTTGTTTATACCAAGAAGAAAACAAAAATTTTGGATGATAGCAGCAGACTTTTGAATGAGCAAAGAAAAAGTAGGGAGACAACTGCAACAGTTCAACTTCCAAATCTTATGTACTCTAGTTGTAAATTAGTATTTTTATAGTGTTATTGCCTATTAATTTTAATTTAAGTTTTATTTTATATATTTATGGGATACAAAAAGGGAGGTATTTGGTTATTTTTCATTTTAGAATTATGGAGACAAGGAATGGAAGAAATGCAATTTGTATGCTCTCATCTATCTTTAAAGGACGACTCTGCTCAGTGTTAAACAAATAAAGAAAGAAATTTTTATATTGTGACTGCTGCTTTTATTGTAAGAATTATGAACAATGGAAAGAAGAATTTTAAAGAGGAGTCTTTAAAACTTAGTGATGTAGGAGACAGATAGAAACAGTGTCCTTGTTTTAATTCTTCATTTTAATAGCATACAACAACGTTGAATGGATTAATTCTCAGGCATAACGTGGTTTATTATACCTAATATGATCCCTTATATCTACCTCATCATGTATATGTCCTTATCTCCTAATAATAAAATAAATGAAGCAGTTAACAGATTCTGATATAGTTATCACCCTTACATTAGCTTCACTAAAATTGCAAAAGGCAATACTTGCATTACTTGCATCCTCACTTTACGAATGAAATTGCACATATATTTTCAAACAGGAGATCTGGATCTACTGATTTGTGAAGGATCACAGGATATTTTTCAACAATTAATAATTAATATCACTTCATAGACTGCTGCTCACCTGGGATCCTTTTCCAGGATGGATAATTGAAATGGTTATATGGAGATTATTTGATGTCCCTTTCCTTCTTTTCTTTTTTTTTTTTAATAATGATCTAATAATTAACTACAGTAGTTCATTATACATTTCAAGGTACTGAATTCCCTGTAGGACTTTACCAAATTTTCCAGCTCATTTTACAAAATGTTGATATTTTATGACAAACAGAAAGCACAGGGAGAGATTTAGTAAAGAATAAAAGTTCTCAGGAATCTTGAATGAAAATTCTTGGCACAAGTTCAGTTGAACATGTTGCTTTTCTTTTTTTCCAGATACAGTTCCCTGAAAGTCACTAGCTCATCCAAGTATGGTACAACACAGAAACAGCAGTCAGACCTGGTAAAATCTGGGAAGAAGTCTGGAACATTCATCAAAACTCAGATACCTGCCACACTGAAAAGAGGACATTTATAGAAATCTCTATTGTTTTTTCTCTCTCAGAGGCAGAATGCCCACTCTTCTGAGTATTTCTGTGACAGACCTCCTTGGCATTATACTAGGGATGCCAGCAACCTTTGCTTGAAAATAGCCAGCCTTTCCTATTTTTTCAGAGACACATATTCAGTCATCCCAATGAACTCCCCATTTAAAAGGAAAAACATCTTGATTTCATAGAAAAATACTATGGCCTATTTTATAACAGTAGGGGATGCTAATGTTTAAATATATATTCTGTATTATTTCATGAAGGAACTTAGAAAAAAGTTATTCACACGTAAATGGTTTTAAAGTTTCCAGAAACATAAATCTGAAATAAATTTTTCACAAATTTGTAGTTTATTGCAAGCAACCTATAAAGATTCCCATTTACATCAATTAAAAAAAATTATTACACATGAGTAATAGTGTATAGTTTACGTATAAGCAACATTAGAATTTTAAGGTTTTTACCTAACAAATATCATTATCAAAGATTGGATGGTCTAACACAGATGTTAATTCTTTGCTGATGCTAAATGTACCTGAGCAACTGAAACTTTATATATAATATTATCATGTGCTCACCTTACAAAATCCTGTTTATCTTTCACATATTTTATTTACATGATATTTTATTTTTATTGTAATAAAATAACTTTAAAATATATGTTTATAAGGCCATTAAAATAAAATTTCTTGAATAACTTATTAAAATCTTAATGCTTAAATACAAACCAATAATTTAAAATAATATTTATTGCAGCTAGCATGTCATTATTTTGTATATTTCCTATGATATAATGCTGCATTTTTTGGATGAAAATGGTATTATTTAAAGTGTACTTCTATTTGCAATCAACTTAAGAGCAATTGAGTTTTCTGTGAGTGGCACAGTATTCCTTACAATATTTATTAATACAAGTAGGTTAATTTCAGAGAAGCTGAATCATAGGTTGTTCAAAATCATTGCTTTAGCAATCACAAGATCGTAAATTTTGTATTTTTTTATCAAATGCTTTTTATCAGGATCAGAAATGTTTCCCAAGACTGGAATGCTTTTCTTCCATTTGAGAGTTCTGTGTATGGTAGTACCCGTATAGAAGTGTACATGTGTATTACAAAACTGGAGTTGATTTTCAGCCTTTGATGCAGAAGAACAGAATATTCTGTGTTGGAAGGGACCCACAAGGATCATTGAGTCCAGCTCTTGAGTGAATGCTCTGGATGGGGATCAAACCTGCAGTTAGAAAATCTTTGTGAATTTTTCCCTTTCTTATGAGTATGTGAACACTGGTGTACGCTTCTTGTGAGTGCAATAGTTATACTGGATGCTCTGGAACTGGTGTGGATGCTCTCAGTCTCCTCTTCACCTTGTTACATTTTATATAAATAATTAGATACTCCCTTATGCAAACGTGATAACCTATTTTTACCCTCTTGCATTTACCAGCAACAAGGATATAGGATCCTTCTTTATACCAATCATTTTGCTGAAATTATTTAATTCATGGCAAAATACTTATCAGAAAAGAGAGCAAGAGAAGGGCATGGCAGAATTCTTTATTGCTTAGCAGTTGATTTCACTGATACCTGGGATAAAAGACCATGTTTGACTTCACAGTTCCACCTTAAGTTATTCAAGGTAATTTTTAAATAATGACATTTTTAGAGGTCTGAAACAGTCACTACTGACCCTTCAAATTACTTGGCAATTTCAATCTCCCTCAAAATCTAGTATCCTTTTGCTATTCATAGAAAAAGGGAAGATAACTTTTTTCTGATTTATTTTTAATAATGTGACCAGTAGTGTCCCTCAGGGGTCTGTATCGGGACCAGTGTTATTTAATATCTTCATTAATGACACAGATGAAGGGATCAAGTGCACCCTCAGCAAATTTGCAGGTAACACCAAGCTGAATGGTGCAGCTGACACTCTTTAAGGATAGGATGCCATTTAGATGGACCTGGACAAGCTCGGGAAGTGGGGCCATGGGAAAAACTCATGAGGTTTAACAAGGCCAAGTGCAAGGTCCTGCACCTGAGCTGGGACAACAATATCAGCACAGGCTGAGGATGAGCAGATTGAGAGCAGTCCTGCTGAGAAAGACTTGGTGGTGCTGGGGGATGAGAGGCTGAAATGATCTGTCAATGTGGGCTCAGCCAATTGTACCCTGTGGCCAGGGCAAGGGGGAGGATTCTGCCAGTCTGTTCCACTCTGATGAGACCCCACTGCAGTGCTGCATCCAGCTCTGGGGTCCCCAGCACAGGAAGGATGGAAGGGACGTTGATCTGCTAGAGAGAGTCCAGAGGAGGCCACAAAGACAATCAGAGGGATGGAGCACCTCTCCTACAAAGAAAGGCTGAGAGAATTGGGTTTGTTCAGCCTGAAGAAGAGAAGGCTTTGAGGTGACCTAATTGCCGCCTTCCAGTACCTGAAGGAAGCCTACAATTGAGTTTGTGCTCCATGGTCTAGTGACTGTATGACCTGCACAGGCAACATGAGGAGAAAGGATGTATTTTCTGATGAAAAGCACATTGGTCTCATCAGGGAAATTAATAGAAACTTGAAGGAAGAGGTTGGCATCATGAAGAGTACTTTTAAAAATATTTTAGAAATAATAGCCCTATTAAGGTGTTCATTTTGTTCCACTGGGTATAAAGACAGTTTATTCAATCATTTTATTGTGGGTATTTCAAATAAGAGCAAATGGCTCATAGTCTCATTCTCAGGCCTGTATTTCTTTTAGCCTAGCACATAGGGTGTGTGCTCAAGCACTGATTTAAGTGCACTGCTTCTTGTTGAACCAATACGTTTCTTGATGGGGACGTGGGAAGGGAAAGAGGTGCACTCAGTTTTCATGTACAGGTAAGGCTTTTTCTTTGCTGTAAAGTACTGAAAAGAAGAAGTCAGTTCCTTGCAAGGGGGATTCAAAGTTATTGAAGACATCTTCAAGTTCCAGACTTCTGCTGAAGGAAGAAGGGTCTCACATCACCCAAGTACAAAAAATTAGTCTCTTCCCTCTTCTGCTTGTTTATATACATTTAAACTTAAGTTGCATGGCAATAATTTATATCAGAGCACCATATGTGCTATGTAAGCCACTGCCCAGCAAGGAGTTCTCACTGAAGTGCTGGCAGGATATCATGCCTGGGGACAGGCATAAAGGTGACCAATGCTCCCTGAAAATAAAATGTGATTATTAAGAATTTTGCTTTCTACATTTTTGGCTAATAAATCCCATCAATTCTTTTTTTTTAAATTAAGAATTCAAACACCATTTACAACGGCTTTTAATTTCTTCTTTCTGTCATTGTCTTTCAGGCTGATTAAGTAACACAGAGTACCACTGTTAAGGGTTTTAATAGTTTCTGCACCTCTCTGCTTGCACAGAAAGAGATTTTCTTTGGCAAACTGAAGGGTAGTTAAAAAAAAAACACTAAAAGAGACCATTATTTAATTTCTTGGATACTTTATACGCTCTTTCTTGTGCAATGTATTTACTGTGCTTTCAGAAATAGAGCTGTCCTTTCACTTTGTCTGGTTCAATGAAGTGCTATACTTGAAAGAATATAAGTTTTAAAGAGTGACAAGTTTTATTGAACAACTTTTAGACTGTGAGAGGAAGTCAATAAAAATGTAATAAGATGACAGCAATGTTGATAATATAACAAACCCTTTAATAAAAAGAGCAAAGAAGTGTAGACACAACATAAATTGAATATGCCTTTATATGACACAAATATGTCTGATGAATCTATTTAAATTAAAAAAAAAAGAAAAGTGCCATTCCAACACCCTGAAATCACAGGGAAAGTCTTCATATAGTAGAGATATACCTCCTTGCCAATGTTTTATAAGGATTTAAGGGTGATTTGCTTACTTCTCAGTATTTTGCAAAGACATTTTTGAACACATACAGGATATTTGGGATAGGAGATCACGAACAAATTTGCAATTTAAATGCTCTTTTATGATCCTGACCAAACCAGGCAGAAACAAGTACAGATGGTGACATTCAGACATGAGTTCATTTGTCATCAGTATAAAGTACAAAGCAGATACTAAGTTTGGTTCCATATAGCCACATTAGGAAAAGAGTACTGCTATTAGGGGAGTCCCTCTTGAACAACTTGAACTAAGAAAGGGAAGTAAAAAAGATGCAAAATGTCACGAATGTTTCATCTAAAGAGTGACTGCAAAGAAAGGTGGTTATTTAGACTGCTACAAGAAAAAAAGATTACAAATTCCTAGTCAAAAGAAGTGACTGGCAAAATGTGAAAGCCTCGTATAGCTTTGATTGCAGCTAAAGTTTAGCTAAACTTTATTATTAGTAAGTTATATTGTGTGCAGAATACCCAGAATTTAGCAGAGTGTAGATTACTCAGTAAGTCACAGTAAGAATGTCCAAAGTGCATTTTGTTATATATGTATTCAATTCACACTGACAAAGAGAGTCCTTTCTTTGATACCCATCAACTCCTTTTGCTTACACACTTCATAATTTTCATTTTCACTACTGCCGCACAAACTTTGCCTTCTCACAGGGCTGCAGTTGTGTGTTTTTTTTCTTATTTGTAGAGATTTCTGTTCTTTTAGATAACCAATAGGTTTAGTTGCAATTATAATTAGCATCAACCTGTGAAAATGAGCTGTAACTGTTGCCTGGTTATCCCTTGAAGAATAGAGCATACTGGAGAAAATTACACAAAAAATATTAAAAGGGTAGAGAACTTTCCTTTCAAGATTTTTTTTCAGATGTGTAGCAGTTCTTCAGCAGGGGAAATACAGGGAGACACTTAACTACCAAAATGAAATTGCTTGCTGTTATTTTCTTTAACTGCTAAAAGGCACTGTCTTGAAAAAATTAATTTACCCATACTAGCACATCATTACAGCTTGAAGACAGAAGTTTAAATGAACAGATTATCACCCACTAATATGAGAAGGAAGTTTCTACTTAATGCTGCATGCAGCTGAGACTACGGGAAAGATTTAGGTAGAAAACTCATCTTTTCCCACATTAAAATGTTGGTGAATTAGTTGGATCAACATCAAATATGATGAAATTTTGGAATGAAAAGGAGAGAGAGATCATTAAACAAGAGATATTTTGAAATATCTAGAAGTAAGATTAAGTAATATCCAACAGCAGAAATATGTTCATTTTCAAATATTCTGGTTTTAGAGACTTTATTTCAAATAGATGCTTATTTAGCACAGTACTACACAATATAACAAGGTTAAATTGAGAGTCAAGTTATAGGTCAGCTAGATTACAGGCAGCCATAATAAACCTAATGGATTTGGAATGGCTAATATATTCAAACAAATTGTGTGTTTGATTAGATAACAGGCATTGCACAGACCATAGCTGACCATTCTGAAAGTTATTGCGTAAGATTTATGACTTTACTACTTTTTAGATCCTCAGAATCATCATTAATGTCAGCAATTCACTCTGAATCAGGTATTATTTTAATATAGACTACTATGACAATAATACATTTCTGGAGGTGGCTACCTCCTCATAGTGAAATAGTAACAGTAATTTTCCCAGTGAGATCATCTTTTCCTGCTCACCCAGCCTCCATGCAGTAAAAACGCCCTTCTTGCTTTCATGGTTTGACTGAAGGGGTGTGAGATTCCTCACAGCACTCCATGCTCCCCTCAGCCTCACTGTGTCTTGGAAGATTAAGTAAGATTCTGCATTTACATACCCATGCCCTTCTCTGTTCTTCAAATAAGGAAGAACTGACTCAGCCAAGGAAATGGTGATGTAACAGCCAATGATTAAATAACATTGCATCACAGGAATGCTGCAGGTATTCTTTTCTGATTATAGCCTGCCTGTAAGATTTTATTCCTGATTCAGGCCTCAAGTATAATTCTACCTTCTGATAATAGAGTCATCTATTCATTTTTTACATTAAAATTATTTGTTCAGGTTGGGCTGGGCATTAAGGAAAGGGAAAATCAGCTGAAAGGGAAAATCTTATTATAATGAACTTGTTTTGTAACATGAGGCCCCAAAAGAACAGGTTTTGCATCACACAGCACTGAGGAACAGAAGAATGAAGGCTCCTGAAGCAAAAGGAAGCTTCCTGACAAGCTGTTTCCACCCTTGGAGCCATCCTAATATAGGGACTTCCCCAGAGGCCATCACTTTCTAGATTTGTAATCACCTTCTAAAAAGCTTTGGCTTTTTAGAATGACTTTCCTTCCACAGAGTGGGGTGTTTAAAAGTCCAGGCACTACAGACCTGGCACCCAGGTGTGCATCAGGAAACCTGCAGATGCAGAGAGTTCATGTCAAGGCTTTAGTTTTGACCTTCAGGGTGGATTTTCTCCAAGGCAGTGCAGGCATGTTGGAAACCCACCATCTGTAACCTGTGTATGACTTTCCAGGAGTTATGGACCCCAACAGCCTCAGCCAGGAAGCTACGTGAAGTTAGTGGGAACAAACTGAGGCTGTCACTTCACTGGTTTCACATTATTCATTTTTATCCCCTCTGCCAGCAGCATTGGTGCTCCTTTCTCCACATGAGGAGCTCTTGGTGAAGTTCAGTCTAAGGAGCCCAACCTATACTGGTTTTTATAAAACACTTATAGGGAGTCATGTTCACAAGGATTTCTTAACATGTAAATTTATTTTAATTTTATTTTTATGTTAATGCATAAACATTAAAATATATTTATTTGAGGGGTGTTTGCTCATCTATTTGTTTCAGTCTTCATGGATGACTAATTTAGAAGAATGGTTCAAAGTAAAAATACATAAAATGAAGTTTCTGATTTTAAATGGAAGCTAGAGATAACACTAAGAAACAAAGCAAATTAATATTACAGCTGTTAAACTGTAAATGATATAGAGGTGCTGTTAGATAAATAGTGCTGCTAATTCTTTGCTAAGTGTTAGACATTAAGATAAGAACCATAAAGATATTTTTTCTCTAATAGAAGAAATTTCAGCTAGCTGATGATTTTTCTGTAGAATTAAAATAATTCCCTGTAATAGAAAAATTGCAAAAAAGGACTTAATTTTCCAACCACATAGTTTTATGAAATAATTTATTTGGAAAAACATTAACTTTCTTAACATTCTTATCATGTTCCCCAGAATTCTTACACTATGGCTTCCTTTGTAAATCACCACTTTGCCTGTAATTATTTCTAAGAACTCTTAGTAAAGTATTTGCTCAATGCTAATTTGTAAAATAGACTATTTAAAGGATATGCTGATATATTGACTGAGGAAAATGCGAGCTAAAAAACAATAAAGAATCAAGGCAGCTAACGTAAATTTCAGATCTTATATGATTTTAAACCATGTTTCTTCTATGATTAAACCTAAACAAATTTACTTTTTATATTAGCTTAGTAATGAATTGTTAAACCACAACAAAACCTTGCATGGACATTGTGATTCAATCTATATTTAGGTTATGTCAATTTGAATTAGTTTAATTCTAGTTTAAACTGATACCAGTATCTGCTGCCTTCTCAACAAGGTGGTGTAAGGAAGCTTGTGCAAGGAGAGAATCATCCCTCATTCTCATAGTACTCAAGTACTAGAATCCATCTTCTGCTGTTCCTCCTTCTTCCTTCCTTCACAGGAGGGGGAAAAGCATTCAAAAGCACAGAAAAAGCTACATTAATACAATCCCTCAGATACTGGGAAGCTCTAAAAACTTTTAGCTGTTCAGAAGCTAAATCCACACGGGTCCATTTCAGGAAGAGCAGAAAGCATATGCAGTTGTTTGCGTGATACTAAAAAAAAAAAAAAAAAAGTAGTGACACACCAGTTCAAGAAAAGAGCAATACACTATGTCTAAGATGTTTTCAGGCACATTATATTCTAATGAAGTGTCAAGAATAAATATTAGCAGCTGGGCAGATGGAATTCATGCTGAGAGAGTAATGCAATGTCCAGTACAGTTAAACCACAAAGAACAGTAACTACCAAATTGCAACACGATATTTGCCTGTGCCCAGGGCTCAGTGGGAAATCCAGAAGCAGCTTCTGCCACTGTGATTATGCACCATTTAGAGCTCTTATTTAGTAGCTTTACTCATACAGCATTGCAGGATCCTTAATGGACCCTTAATCAGCTGATTGACAGATTTTCCAGTGCAAAGAAGGGTCGAGAAACACTGCGGCATCTCACCCCCACATACACACCCTACACCACCCCACCTCTTCAAGTGTCCTGGCAATCTAGTTGGTTTGCCTTATGTCTGGGATCTTTGCTTAAAGTTTTTTTCTGCACCTCACCCACTTATGATCAGCTGCGTGGCACACAGGGGACCATATTTAGATTAGTGAATGTGGCCCTTAATTTCTAAATGTTGTCACCTGATTTGGATTTCTATAGCCCCATTGATATGATGTAAACTAATAGAAAACTTCTGCCTTTGCTACTTTTTAGTTTCAGGATTGTGTATAAAGAAGCAATTCTTTTAAAAATCAGCTCCTTTTCATAACTCTGGTCACACTTCTTTGAACAGTTCTTAGTATTATTGTTTCTGATGAGATAGCTCTAAATTTAAGTCATTATACCTTTACACTTAACATTTGTCATACAATAGCTCATCCACTGATACAAATTGATTAGAGAGAGATAATATCAATAGCTCATAGTCGGGAGTTCCAATGCAGAAGTTTACAAAGGTAAATAGAGGTTAATTACCTGAAGATTAGTTGAATAATCCCAGTGTAATGAAAACCAATGAAAAAAGCTCAATAAAATCATGTTAAAAAATGTTGAGTTCTAATGTTGAATCATATACTGAACTAACCAAAAAGGGAATTTTGTTTCTTTTTAAATTTCACATGAGGAAGCTTCAAAAAAGAACACGCTCGTTACCAAAACTAAATAGCTGCTATTGTTCTCTTTCTTAGAGTATCTTCAATGTAGCTCAGTACATACTGGGCATAGTTCTTCAATAAAAGTGCTCATCATAGATCATAATGTGTTTACAGCTAAATATTAGTTTCTAGAGTAACATAGTTAATATCAAAGTACATATAAATAGTATGGGTTCCTTTCAAGAAATTAAAATTTAAAATTTACTTTTAAATAGGATATGGAATTTTATAGTTTCTACACTGAATAAATTCGTTAGTGGTATGTTTTAGGTTTTGTTAATTTTTTTTACTACTAATTTTCTTTTATCCCAAGCAGATAAAATCAATAAGGCAAGTC
Source organism: Ploceus nigricollis (assembly GCA_013399945.1). NCBI lineage: Eukaryota > Metazoa > Chordata > Aves > Passeriformes > Ploceidae > Ploceus > Ploceus nigricollis. The sequence continues at coordinate 103,900 of VXBC01006580.1, forward strand.
CTTCTGAGTGCAGTATAACTTTTCTTTTACCATTTTGGAATTTAGCTGAGTGAGGAACTGTTCTGAGGCATTTTCATCCAATAGCATTATATCTCTTTAAAAACATATGCTCAAGGCCTGACTAAAACATTCTTTGCCTTGGCTACAAAAGTAACATCCTCTTGGAATTGTAGGATATAATTCCTCTCCCCGATGGACATTTTTTAGTCGTTACATAGAGAGCTTACATTAAAGAGCCTTTCTTTAAACAAAGCACTCAGGCTTTTATCTAAATCCTTTTTATGAGCGTTTGGAGAAATGATTTTAGAAAACTAATCCATACAGTGTTTGAAATTATGAAAACTGTTGCATGGTTGGCATATGAAGACTAGTAACAAAGTACCTCTTTTTATGAATATATGCACATAGAAAAAGATGGTATAAAGTCAAGGAGAATGGTGTTATAAAGGAAAGGAGATTTTAAATCAATTGGTTTGCTTGGGGTTTTCTCCTGTGTTTATAAGAGGGTGAACAGTACCATTTAGAACACGATAAGACTCTGTTCAGTTTGGTTTGGTTTCTTGAATGAGATTTTATGAGTATTTTCACAAATTTCATTAGGAAATTTTTTCTATATTCTGTATTTTAAATACTCTACTCAAGCTCCATAGATAGCCAGGAAATCATATACAATTGACTGGATTTTAACCTTAACATACAGGAGATTTGCTTTAAGGTGTCTCAATTATTATCCTTTCTGAGGCCATAACATCAGTCAGCTGCAATTCTCACCTTCACAGCTGAGTTCTAACTCTAACTGGGTTCTAGTTCAAAACAAAGCAAATATCTAAATTTGCTTAACCTATACAAGGGCTGCAGATAACATAAACTATTCTTTTAGGTTTTCCCCTAAAATACATTAAGAGCAATCATTTCATCAAAAATAATGCAGACCCTCTTTAGGACATCAATAGATTTTAGCTGAGGTTTTTAAAAAATCGCTGCAACAGATCAGAGTGTAATCAATGGCTTTAATTATTTGTTGCCTGTACTAAAGTATGCATTTGAAAAATGCAAATATAGTAATCCTTAGGTCAGTATAGTTAAATAATGCTGGAGCCATTGTAAAATCTTTTTTGCCTATATACTCTTGAGTATTTGGATATGTGAATTAACAGAGTTATGATTATTTGGCTGATTTCTTACTGAATGAGCAGAAAGGAAAAGCCAAGCCAAGAATACTTACTGTCTTTCCAAAACTGCTGTTAAATAGTTTATCAAATATTTTGAGTGGGATTACTGCTTGTATAGTTAACATTGAACTTTATTTATGAGGAAACATTTGCAATACCATAAAGCAATTTGGACTTTTTTTCTCATTGCAGTAATTGCAAAAGAACTGGGATAGAAAATTACCTAATGGATTTCTTCTTTCTCTACACCTTCCAGAACATAACCATCTGCCTCCATCCACACCTCCCCCCTAAAAAAGCAACTAGCTGCAATACATGGTCACTTGTTAGCACTTTTTATGCTATAAAAATTGAGTGAAAAGATCAAAAAAAATCATAGTTAAGTCTTTATGTCTAACCAGAAATGGAAATATGATACTTAAAACTGCATTTGTCTGACAATCTCAAAAAAAAAAATATCAGTATAAAGTGGCAATACATAGAGATTTTGGGTTATTGTTCCCATTGTTCTACATTATGACCTCAGATCACTAATGAAAGTAGCTAAGACAGCCTAGAAAGTATATTCCCAAGCAGGATCTCTGGTCAATAAATCCTAGAGGAGGAATCTGAAGAACAGCAAAAAGAAAAGTGGTAAGAGAAAAGTGTGTCAGCAGAGGCCAATTTCTTTCTACTGTTATACAACAAAGGTACAACAAAAATGGTCATTGAATACAGGTAATAGAATTTACCATCTGAAGTAACAAACTTTAGCAATAACTTTCAAATGTAACAGTCTCTAAACATGACTCTGTGCCTGATATTAAAATGTTGATCATGAGAAGCATAGTAGTGGTGGCTGTATTTTTTGTGACAGTCTTCCCTTCCAGTCTGAGTACTTTTGCATTTACCACATTTAATTATTGCTTATAAAGAAATGAACAGAAATACAGACTCACCAATTACCTTAGTATACCTGAACACATTCCTATTTTTCTTTCTAATCCTCTCATCTTCAGTGTTAGTTTGCCTTAAAACAGTAAGTGTATACTTCAGACATCAGAATTCATCTCCAGCTTCTTATCAAATTAAAATTGCACACCATTTTGCAATCCATCAGTCTTTTGATTGACACAGATTGTTAGCTTTCACACAGTAAGACTTGAATACAAGCCAAATGCATATCATACACTCACTGACTTGGCAGGAACGTGGCTGCACAGGCCAATTTTGGGAGCTGATAATCCAGCCCTGGCCCTCCGTGCCTAAATTTCATTTTAACATCTGTTATTCAGCAATAAACACACTGGACTGTGAAAAAAAGGTTCATATTGTATGAATGTTCTTGAATCCTCTGTTTGGGAATTTGCATGTGGTGCATAGCTAAGTCCATGGCTGAAGCTGGCTGGAATCAGTTTCATCCATTGAAGCAGATGAGTTGAAAAACACATTCAATGATATCAGCTGCTCCTTTTATACAGGTATGCAGATTACTTGGATTTCAATAGTCTCTTAAAATAGTTCTGGCATAATTCCCCCTCCCCCCCACTTTTTTTTTTTTAAATATGTCTTTTGATTTGCAAAGAGAATACATACAAGTTCTCATCTTTCTCAGAGCTGAAAAAAAATAACGTCACACATTAAAATGGTATGCAGCCCTAAAGAGATCATCCTACTTCCTTGAGCCAGTGAATCCTATCTAAATTTGTATTTCATATAAACTGTGCCAAATATCCCAGCCTGAACCTGAGTTTGATCACAAAGTTTTCTAGCAGCTTTAACAAGGATCTTTATTTCATTGTACCTATTAATTTGAACCATGAAGAATATGCAAAACCAATTTATTTTTGTCTCCTAATGACACAAATTGACAAGGTAGATATCCCCATAGCAGATAAGTCATATAATCAGTAACTTAGAAATTTCAGTCAAAGTTTTCAGGCTTGACTTGCAGAGCTGACTTTACAGAAATGTTCTCCCTTTATTATTTACACAATAGAGCTGCACATCTTCCCCCTCACACCATCAATTGCCATCTCTTGGTAACAAGCACTACAAACTATCTAAAATTGCCAGCACCCTCAGGTTGATTTGGGCTATACAGTTATATAAAAACTGAAGGACGTGATTCATTTGTTTTTGTTCTGTTTTCAGTATCTACCAACATAACTGAAATTGAATCCCATTGTAACTTTGAAAGCCAAATATCTTTAAGCCATGAGTGTAATTTCTTCTTCCTTCAAACCCCCAGGGGTTTGCTGCCTGGGTTTTAGTCTAGATTTTGGTGCAGAATGAGCTGTGCAGAATGAGCCATTGGGAGCGAGGTCTGCCCTGCCCTGCTTTGTAGTTCTTGCGCCTTATCCTGGCCAGGCTGTGCCACAGCAGTGCTGGCACCTCTCTGCTACAGACCTGTGTGGTATTCTCAACTCCTGCTCACACCAGACCTTCTCTGCTCACCATGAGCAGGTGAGGGACTGTGGGGACAGAGTTTGGCAGTCACATCTCCATCCTCGCCTGCCTCATTTTCATCCTCAGCTGTTGGCTGCCTTTGATCTCTGGAGCAGTCTGGCCTTGATGCAACTTGGTGGAATTCTGCTGTCCTCAGACACAAGAGGATTGAGTCTTACCTTGATCGCATCCTTGAGGAATCATCTTTCAAATCTGTGTGGTTTGTTCTTATTAGCCTAAGCAAATACCTTGGAAAGGTTAGCTTAGGACAGATAAAAATTCACAAGAACATTATTTAATTTCTCTGTTCTCTCTGGTTCTCTTCCAGGGAGGTACATACCTCTTTTCCAAAGGTCACTAGCATAAGAAACCCAAATTGCTGTTAGGCGTCCTTTCTTATTATCTCTTCAGTAGCAGGTGTACCACAAAATGTTACCCAGTTTGTGTAAAAGGAAAAAAGTATTGGCACATACTGAAATATTAGAAATACCCCTCAGTGCATCTCTCAAATGGGCAGCATCAGCAGCATAGTTATCCTGCAACTTAACATCTACAATACATCTCCTGTGACTTTGTTGGACCAAACAGATGATGGCCATGTGGAAATTTCAGCCTGAGAACCTTGGGAAAGCCACACACATGTAGAAGTTCTGTCACATAAACTGTCCAGTTGTCCAGTGTGGACAATATTGACTGCATCAGGGTGACTCAGAGCAGGGAAGTCTAATTTAGAAGTATTTTATGATCACCATTACTCATTGCTCTGCATTCCCTGGTATTAACTTCTAGAACACAGCCTGCAGTCTAATTCTTGTAAAACATATCTGAGCAGAGGGATTTGGATGTTCTCTTTTCTTGAAATATAGTTTACCCACTGCAGACTGTACAGTTGAATTATGCAAAAGAAATGCCAAAAAAAGACAATAATAATGTAGAATGAGGCTAGAATGCCAAAATAAAATAATTTTCTTGAAAAGCAGTGTCACATATAATACTATAAGCTATTTTTTAGCAGACAATTGAAAGAAAAAAAAATAAAGGTAAAAGCCCTGAAATAAAAGAAATGTATTATATATTTCTACTGAAAAACATATGATCCAGAAGATACCTACATTTCTATTTATTAGAAGTCATCTCCAAGTTTTAGTTTGGGTTTTCTTTAATGAAACCTTAAGCTCTGACAAATGATGAAGCTGTGAAATAGCTTGCCTTCAGAATGCAACATGAGGTCAAAAGATAGTATATGATATGAATAGAGCAAAAAGATACAATAAAATACAAATACAATAAAAGATACAATTTATTACATCTGCTATAATGATAAGTAACTTATTGTAGATAGGCAAGTGACAGTCTCCCACAGAAGTGGAATAAACATTATATTGATGGCACTGAATGATTCATGACCTCATATTATGTGATGTAGAAATCTGGACATGTAGTCAAAGTACAGATTACCTCCCTTGGAGATGCTGTAGAGAAAAACCATTATGAGGAAACCCTTCCTAAAGGAGAAAAAACATGGGGTTTGATAATGTGGGAATTCCCAATATTCTATAGGAAGTGAGATATATTTTTTTCCAGACATTTCAGAACCCTTTAAACGTATGGCACTGACATTTCTCTCTCCACTGATCTTACCATACTCTTTTTTATTACCCCACAGAGGTAGTTTTCACTTAGTATGCACATAATTCCTATATACTTTACAGGATTTATGCTCATGCATCAAAGATAGAATAGATATCCTTGATCTTATGTCTACATATTCTTAGCAGAGAGACTTTAAAAACTGGCAGAGGATAAACTTTGCTAGCTCTGTAGTTTATTCTCTGAATCCTAAGCGTGGTAAGTGCAAAGACATTTACAGGGGGAAAAAAATGAAACCACAGAAAAGGGAAATCAAGACAGCTTAATATCTTACAAGTAAGAATGAGATATTAACAGATATAAATTGTTAACAGAATAAAACCTAGTTCCAAAACATTGTTTGTTTTCCTGAGAAGTAAAAACTTTCAAATATTTTTGGTTTTGATACTTTCAGACACCTTTTTCATAGTGTGTTTTTCTAATGGTTTTGGTCAAACTGAATATGCATTCCTCCATTAATATCAAGTTCAAGCAAGAATGTAGCATTTCACTTATTGTACAATATATAAATACAAAGTCAAAGAAAACCCAGTGTACTGAAATACTGCTAATCTGCACTGAAGGAACCTTGATAATTCAGAACAAAAAGGAGCATAGTACATGGCAGCTCTACATGTTATAACGTCTCAGATATGTAACATTACTAACAAAAAAATTGAAAAGTTTTTTTTTTATATAAATGGATCATATGTAGAAAAAATCATAAAATGCTATTACTTATTACTGTATTGTAGTAATAAGTACATTTTAGTTGGTTAATGGCCGAAAGAATAAAGACTATAAAACAAAAACTTCAGAGACAAATAACTGTTCATGTGCATATCTGTAGAATCTTACCCAAAGTGGTCAAATAACAGTTACAGTAGCTGCATTTATAGCAATATTAGAAGATGAATAGGGATCTAAGATGAAATCCAGCAATAAAAAGTTCCTGCCAAACAAGCAATTTCTAAGAAACATTCATGTCAAAGTAGTTCTTGTGAGGTTGTCTGTTGCTTTCTTTCATTATAGGGAATATGGCCACCCCTTTTCCCTAAAAACTGAGAGAAGCAACTTGCCCTTTTTGCTCACACTTCATTTCATTCACAGGTAATCAAACATTGTCTGGTATCTGAGGTACTAGGCAAACAATCTAATCACTGCTGGCATTAAGAAAGAAAGGGTGAAAGAAATTTAATTTAAAATTATGAATGCATATGTTTTACTTTTTGAATTTGAACTCCTAGAAGTTCTACCACACTCTGTTTTACACTGACTTTGCACTGACTTACATTATGTACATGACAATCGAGGTTTTAACCTTCCATTTCCTCCAGTCACAGTCTAGCAAGTCTTTGTCCCTAAAGAAACAGAACTTGAGGAATATCACATGCTTAATTAATAGACACAATTTGTTACTCAATGATTTACTATTTACAGTGATGGATTAAGATAACTATGTTTACTTTCATGACTTTGACCTCTGTGACTAAGCAAATGGCTGTATTGACTACTTTGCCTCATAGTCTAAGCTTCTAGTCTGTCCTGAGCTGGGGAGGATTTTCTCAAAGGTAAAAAAAATTTGAAACTGCAAGTTATTTATTTTCATGCTAGTATTGTATTTTTCTTCCTCTTTTATCCACACTTTACTTAAATCAGTGAGGAAGAGTTAATTTTTGTTTCTCTATATGACTGCCAGATCTTGCAATTTAGAGACAAGGCTGCAGAATAACCCAAATTAATGACTGTCAAGTATCATATTTAAAACAACTTGAAAAGTTTACAAATACAGTATCTGTTGATATCATCTGTTCTTGAGCAATGTTCTACAAAAGCCACAGAGCTGGCTGACCCTGAAAGCTGACATTTTCAATATTAAATGTTATCAGTTCAATAGCTGAAGAAAGTGAGGGATGCTATTTACTAATGCTTTGCCTTTACAGGGGAAAGCTAAGCTGAATGAGCTAGGAAAGCTACTATCCGGACAGTGAAATTGTGCTTGTCAAATGATTAAATAGTCATCAAGCTTTGTCAAAGAATATGAGATCACGTCCTCATTAATTCATTAATCACTTCCTACTTCCCATTTAACCCTATTTCTTGAGAAGAGCATTTCTGAAGCAACAAAACTATTTTGCCTGTATGATCTCTATGGAATCCCTTAAACAATCTGTTAGATTTCGACTTGCAGTGACTTGCAGTAAGTCAGTAAAGAGCCCAGTTAGTAAAGGGCTAAAGTATGTAACATTATTAACACAAAATCGTAAAGTTTTATGTCATATAAATAAATATTGTGTAAAAAAAACCCCATAAAATCACAGTTTCTTTGAAAGTACACAGTTTTTGTGGTTTTTGGGGGTTTTTTTTTTTGTTTTTTTTTTTCCTCCTGTCAGCTTAAGGAGCTTGATTACAATCAGGAAAGACCAGACTAGAAGCTGCTAACTTGATGGTCATAATAATCCCCTTCCCTTATTCCTGCTTTTTCTTGTATGGGTAGACTAAGGGGGAGGAAGGCTTTTAAGTTTATCTATTCATTCTCATAATAACTGATCCACAAGAAAAACAAGAAATAAAAATCCAAGTTCAAAGGGAATCTTTGTTGAAAATACAATTCTTAGGTTCTTTAGTCTAACACATTTTAACACAGAAGAAAAAGAATCAGTAGGATTTCAGTGGTGGGTTTTGTAATAATCAAGAGAAGTGTTTCTCTGTGTGAAGTATAACCATTTTAGGGAAAGACTTGCAGAACTACATAAGTTTTAAGTAACCTCCAGGAGGAAATCTAACCAGCTCAGGGTGTTTAAAGTTTACTTTAGAATTAGTAGTTATTTCAAACAGATAATCTTCTGTAGAATACATAAGCAATTTAAAAACACTATATACCATATTATACCTAACAAGCAAGCATACAGATAAATGAGTCGAGGTTTTCAGCGTTTCAGAGTATATGATAGGAAAATATGCAATACACAAAATATGCAAATACACAAAGAGGTGAAAGTTACAAATTTTATGTGAAATTTGTCAAAAGCCTCTCCAGTTTTGAGGCAAGTTATTTTTGTCAAAATAAAAATAAATATTTTATTTTCTATTAATATGCAATATGTTTTAAAGGGTTCTTTTAATTGGCTTGCTGCAGGCTGCTGGTAGACAGGGAGCCCAAGAACTTGTAATGGAAAGGGATTGTAAATGAAATATTACTTGGGTTTTCTCACAAAAAGCTTACAGATTGAAAAATGTCCTTTACCACATTTTTTCTAAAATAGAGAGCAATCTTCCTTTCCAAACACTCCAGAGTAGTATGATCTATGTGTCTTATTTTATTTTACATCAGGGCATAATTACTTTGTCAGTGGCTTCGAAACACCTAATTATTTGCAGAACCATTTATTTTCAGACTATCTAAAACCAAATCTGTGTTTAAACTTATGTCTTAGAGATTCATCATGCTTGGATAGAAAAGCAATAAAGAGAACTCTAAGGTGAGTATAATTTTGAGATTTTGAAATGTACAGCTATGATTTATAATTGTCTTTTCTGTGTGTCACCCAAAGGGAGAAATTATTATATAAAAGGGTATTGTAAAGTGGTTAATGTGGCTGGATTTTCAATGAACTTGAGAAAAAATGCCTACATTTTTTAGGTTTGTGGTAGGATCAATGACAGCTAAGGTTTTTTTATTTAATTAGCTATATCCCTTTTCAAAATTAAATCTGAATTTCACACTTTGTGGGAAAAAATCCTCTCTTCAAGGATGTTTCCAGGTGTCCTTGTTTTCTCCTGCAAGGGTTTACGGATGAAAAACTAATAGAAGAAGGACAGAAAGACTGTCAAGCTATTTTACAGCACTAGATATATTGAGTCACTCAAATTGATATCATCATCTACTTTGGCAACTCTCCACAGAGAATAGTCAAATTCTAGCAGAAATAGAAGCTGAGGTAGACATAAACTAATCATACCAGCAACCTCATATTACAATTTAAAATATTCCTTAATACGTCAATAATCAGCCTTAAAAAAAAAAAAAAAAAAAAGAAAAACAAAAAACCCAAAAACAAAAGCAGCAAAACCCAAAATATCTAGGTTTTCAGTTTAATCTTGTGGTAAACAGTAACAATTTTACTATTTTATTTAGATTCCTGTTAGATTGAATAAGTGGCAACCAGTTTTCCATACCATGTCAAGGAGCACTCTCCGTAAAGCATCACAGAGTTACTTTCTTCCTCTTGTGGTCACTTGCTCTCTTGGGAAAAAGTCTTCCTGTGCACAGCAAAGAAGCAGATGGAGAGAAAAAGTTCCTTGGAATGGAAGAAACAAATTTTTTGCAATTCAGAAGTCAGTAAAACTGGGAATAAAATCATGAAAAGAAACATGGAATAGTTTGGGTTGGAAAGGACCATAAAGACCATGTAGTTCTAAACCCCCTGTCATGGACAGGGACACCCTCCACTAGACCAGGTTGTTCAAAGCCTCATCCAACCTGGCCTTGCACCCTGCCAGGGATGAGGCACCCCCAGCTTCTCTGGGCAACCAGTTCTGGTGCCTCACCACCCTCACAGTAATCATAAACAAAAGAAGAATATGGTTGGAAAGACTTATTTACAAAATCTTTTATACCTGTTCTCTTTCACCTTGAGTTTTCTTTTTATAGGTACTTTAAATGTGAGCTTCTTCAAAGTATTACTCATGCCTTTATTATTCTTATAAAACCTATCTTTTGCAGGTAAGAGCTCTTCTCTCTGCAACACCTGCTGTTTAAAAAAAGGGAAAATGGTAGGCTAAGCTATTTCTACATGCTTTTTCCAAATGTCAAGGCACATTTTAATAGTATCCAGAACTAGAATGTTTTGTGTTTCCTTGTCTCCAGTGTATTTTTTTTTTGTTCTGTTTCTTATTTCTTTTGTAGTAAGACAAGTTTTATCTTTTTCTGCTAAAGCTACTGTCCCAGTTTGAGTACCCTCAACAGTATGTATTGTCATACTCCGAAATGTCAGAAGAGAATATTTTATGCAGAAAAACCCAGTGTCTTGTCAATCTTTTGCTAAATATTATTTTATCAACTTTTAGATGTTTACGTGTTAGGAAATAAGATTTATATTTTTAATATATTTGAATATGTTCAAGAAAATATATTCTAAAGGTAAAATTCAAAATCCTCTGGCTTAAGAAGTCATATATTTTAGTTATATAAATGTTTACCTGATTTTCTTTCTGTGTCTGTCAGAGCATAGAAAAGACAGGAAACTTTCCTGACTGTCATAAATCTATAGAAAATAATGATGAAAGTCAAGTTAATATAAATCCTGTTTTGCCAAGAATATAATTTACTAGTATGCTAATTTTTCTGAGAATTTTGTGTGGAGAAGTCAAAAAGAAAGTGGGGATTTACAATGGGGAAAGTGGGAACTGTCTGAGTTGCCTCTAGAAGCAGTAGTAGAAGATTTAAATGAAAGATTACTATAGCAGAACTATCTCTTCTTTGTTGCAAGCCCAGGAGAATTAAGTTTTTCTTAAGGAAAGAGATCAAATTAGTCATTAAGCCCTCAATTACCAATTGTATATTAGAAGCTGAGTAAAGATAGAATTGGATGATTAATTTTAAAAGTTTTTATAGAATCAATGAAAGGACAGAGAAAGTTTAAGTTTTATGAGATTTGGACTGGCTTGGCTCATTAGAGGTAACTGATGGTACTGGCAGGACTGCTTTAAACCAGCCCTGGTTGCATCTACAGTGAGTTTATACAGCTGTGCCAAACCGGACAAGCTTGTTCCTTGCTGAGCGCCATTAAATCCATATGGTCAGTCAGAGAGGCCTCAGCTGCAAATGTGCCACTGTTTGTAGTCTCAATCAATGTTAGGGCTACCTTCAAGCTGTCTGCTCATGGCACCAGCACTGACCGTTTTCCTAAAAATAATGTCAAAAATAGTGTCATATAGCCAGGAGGTTACCAAGTTGGATAAACTTAAGAGTGTGATCAAACTCAGAAGAAAGGCTTCACTCTGAGAGAGAGTGGGCAGGTGGAGGAGATTTGGTTTTACACATTTTTTCCCATCTAAACAATATAATTTATTTCCTTAAAATATTGGTGATTACAGTGTATATGCTGACAAAAATTACACTGGCCAAAAAAATCCCTATTATGTTAAGGCAAATGCCGGGGAAGAAAAAGCAGAACCCTTTCCAAGCTCTGGAAATTCTTGGATCCCACTGTCAAAAAAAGTATTAGACATTTCATGGTCTCCATCCTGCTGGCACCTTCTGTACTGTCAAAGACACTTTTGATACCACGGCTGTCAGAAGAATAGGAAAGCCTAGAGTCAGGGTTATGCATTTAGGAATCCATTATGGTAATATAGCACCTCTTATCTTCCTTTAGTATAATTCAGTATAATTTTAATAGTTTCTATTTCTGGAACTCAAACTCAGAATTCAGACATGAGTAGCAATAAACTTTAAAAAGTCAACATTTACCTTTTTTATATCAAAGAAGAAAATCATTTCGAATATGAAACTCCATGAAAATGGGATTAGATGGGAGTTAGCCTAAGTCTTAGGTCCTGAGAACAGATGGAAAAGAGACTGAAATCCTTACTTGCACTAAGTTTTTTAAATCCAATAAATATCCTCAAGGGCTTCATTTTGTAATAAATTTTGCAGAAGATAACAGTTCTTTATAGTGAACTGCATTTTAGGGTGAGGTGTTTCAATTTTATAACAGAATTGTATTTTAAAGGACATTCATATCCACAGTAAAAGACCTAGATTATTTTGCCTTTTTCAAAAGGGAGTTGAATGTGCATTAATACTCCATGACCTTATATGAAGTTGTGGACAATTACTTCTTATAGCTAAATGGGGAGAAACTCATATAAATAGAATCATAGAGTCATAATAATTGTTAGGATAGGAGTGACCCTAAAGATCCAACATCCTAGCCTTGGGCAGGGACACCTTTCACTAGAATAGGTTGCTCAGGGTCCTATCACATCTGGTCCTTTGATATATTCATTTTTAGGGGTTTTGGCAACACACTACCAAAAATGGAATGTAAAACCAAACTAAAACCATTAATATCTGTAAATTTTTCTTATCTAGTTAAGTCAATATGTATTGTGATCACGATATCTGTTACACATACAGTTAAGAAAGACTTACTTAAGGAATATAATTAAAAGAAGCTAGAAAGTTCCATAATTCATATTGGGTTAAAAGAAGATGAATTGCAACTGAAAACAAAGTGTAATTCAGTTTATTACCAAGGATGATTTCACTTAATACATTTTATCTGTATGAAAATCAGAGTATCTTTATTAATGAACTTTGCAAACACTCATCATAACTTTGCCAAATGCTTGTCTTTTCTATTACTTAACAAAGAATAAATATTCCTGCATATTCAAAAATATAATGGCAATTTAAAAAAAAAATAATAGATTCTATTATTTCACACAAAACTTATCCATTTCATTTCTCAAGAATTCAAATACACATTTTTTGAAGCTACCTTTGTCAACTGCAGGTAAACTGTCCACTGCAGTAATTTTAGCTGTCTAGATAATATTCCTCTTGTTCCACACTGTTATGTCAAGCAAGCAGTGACAAGTATAAGTACAAAAAAAGCTCGATCCAAGTGCACATATTTATCCATATCTGTACAGTTATGATATACATATATTCTTCCATGCAATAGTACTTCAGAGAAACCAGTTTTTAAATTAACTACTCAGAAAGAGTACTGTCTTGATCTCATTCCTTTCTGCATAAGTATTGGGATGCAAACTTAATTCCATGACCACAGCAGTCGTCTACATCAAAAGGCTAGTGCTCAGTTAATAGTGACTTTACCGATTTTTCTTTTTTCAGTTTGCAATTCTTAGATCTTTTTACTCCCTACGCTGTTGAATCAAGCTCAAAAAAAAAAAAACCCTCAAAATTTCACTCCCAACTTACTGCTTTTCTGAGATGAAGTAACACAATGATGTTCATTTTCTAGATTGGTCCAAAGGTAGACAAGCACAGGTCTTTTACTATCTTCTAAAAGAAAGGAATTTAAGTATTATTTTATTTCAGCATTTGCTGCCAAAATATCTTTAAGGACATAGGCATAAGAGATTAAGGTAAAAGTCATGTGAAGGATCCATATTTCAGAGGACTCAGTAAAAGGCTAAGCAATGATTTTATCTGCACAGCTGTAAGCATACAAAATTTCCAGATGCCCAGCTAGGCCAACAGTTCTGTGAACTGCAGAAAACAAATGATGCTGTACAGAAGGCTTTTCTCAGCATAATATGCAGGTATAGAATATATTTAACACTGGTTGGAGTTTTGCAAGTTTTCTTCTCAAATTCTACTTGGTCCATACAATATGACATTTCTTTCAGTCTTAGAACTCATCTTTTAAACAGTAAGCCCATGAGATGATATTTTTTTTCAAATTCTAGGCCCAAAATGTAAATTTCTTGCAGCACCTGGAAAATAGAAATGGTTTCCTTAAATTATACAGTTTGCAGAAAAAAAAAAAAATTTGGTGAATCTTTCCCCAGGAGCATTTAATGCAAGGGGCACAATCTCACATAAGTTGTTTGAGGAAAAATGTTTTATAAGCATTATATAAGCATTTATGCTACAGGCCCTAAGTGATCACAAGAATACCAGCACTGTCCAGCATCAACACAACTGAAAGGGAGACTTAAAGGGAGCTTTAGATACTGACGTGGTAACTTCAAAGACTTACGCAAATATTCAAAATAATATGACTCAGAATCAAGAAGTTTGGAAAAGTGTTCTGAATTCCACATTCAGGAGGGAACTCGGAAAGAAATTCCATTGCCTTATGTGGAATAAATCCTTTGATGACAGTGTGAAGGTCACTGTGACAGAAAGCTTTATAGCATGGTATTAGGCACATAATGTGTAATAATGCATACAAAATCCTGCTCTTCTTCACGTTATTTCTGATTTAATTCTTTGGTATTACATTTACGTCTCTGATAACTAAAAAAAATATTAAATAACATTCACACTGAGAGCACCTTGCACTGCATTTAATGAAATAAGGTTTTGCCAAGAAATTCAAAACTTGCATTGCAACAGAAACAGCAATCAGTTACTTTGCATTTAAACAAGTAATTATTAGGAAAAGAAAGGAGAGGACATTTTCATACTGGTATGTTATGTCAAGTTTTTAAAAATTATTCCTATGGAACTAGTCAAAAGGTTTGGACACATAGAGCCTTCAGAAAACCCAAGTGCAACTGCAGGTGAAACCAAAATTAAATCAGGTTTTAAAAATTACTGATCCTGTTGCCCAGCTGACCATTTATTTACAATTATATTTCTAAAACACTTTTGGCTCCAAATCAAATTTGTCAGTGCCAAGGCTGGCACTACTGCTCACTGGTTATTACATTTGGATGAGACAACCTTATTTGAGGCACCCAAATTTAGGGAATATCAGTGTACTCTAAAATACATGTTTCAATCAAGATATTTATATGTGTGTGCATATTATATAGAGATATGCATATTACCAGTATTGTAATATAAATTGTATACATTTACATCTATATAGTATCCAAAGTATTCATATCACAGGCAATATATAGTGCATGAAGTTATGTATATTTAAACATTGCATATATAGTTCTGAAGGATATGCTACCAAAAAAAGTTAAAAGCTACATAGAAAAATTTTTTGCAGAAGAAATTGTGCTGGTTTTGTGTGGGGTAGAGTTAACACAGACATAGATGTTACCTCTTTACTTTCACTGCAAAGATAATCTACTCTTTCAAGAGTTTCCTGTCAAATATTTATATAGTCCTCTGTATTTATATGCTTTGCTGTTGCAACTTAACAGAACCAGAGGTCCCATTCGCCTGTAAGAATTTTTGTTTAATAGTAGGATAAGGTGAACAAAAGATAAAGGCCTTTAATAGCTCTGAGTACTATCTCAAACAACAACTACCCATACAAGAAAATGACTCTTATTTTGATTTCCAGTTTAAAAGTTTATGTGCAACCAATTTTCACCTGATTTCACTTACTCCACTTGTGATGTTTAATTTAACTAGATATTTTCTCTTTTAAATTATGTACAGCAAATATGGTCACACAGGTTGACCTTGATAGATGAAACAAACCACAGTCATCAAATAAACTTGTTTACCACAAATTTTACCTTTATTAATCCAAAATAACCTGATTCTACATTTTATACTTATCAGCTTAATCCAGTTTAAGTTCTCAAAGTCATCAACACCCATATCTAAGAATGCCACAAACTTGAACATGGAGAAGTAGTTGACTCTGCCAAAATATCTGGTTTTAAAGTTCCATTTTTCGTTCCCAGCTTCTTGTAATTTTTTCTCTTTTCAAAAATTATTTATGAAAATAAGACTCACATTTATCCTGCCTTATTTGCCCTTGATTTAATTCTTCAAGCAGAACATTTCTTATGCTTTAGTCTCTACCACTAAAGCATTTGTATAGTTCTGTGGTTTTGTTCATCTTTCCAGAGTGTCTGTGCGGTACCATTCAGTTCTTCCACATTTTTAAAGAGTGAGACGATAGCATTTATAATTTTTCTAAAGAGTATAAAGCCAAACCACTACTTCTTTTTGTAAGTACACATTAAATGGAATCTATGTCAAAAGATGAGACAAATAAAACTCTTCAGGTTTCAAAATAATTAAAAGAGGAATATATTCTCAGTTCTCTTCCCAGCTACATTTTGTCTTATGTAATGAATTCAAAATACAAAGAAACATATAATTAAATTAACAGACCTTTAAATTTACTGTAGCCATTTATTGATATTTCCTTGAATTACCTTATTAGAATGGTTTCACCTTCGGTTCTCAGGCCATACCAGACATCCCTGCATTGAAAACTAACAAACAAAATGTTCCTTTTATTATATGCTGTATTTCAATTGTTTGTAGAACCAGTCACACTGGAAACATGTAATACTAACTTTTTAAAATAAGTTCTTGATGCTGTTATTTCCTTATTAAAAGGCAGGAGTTTTAAAAGAAGGAAAACCATAATACATTAGAAAGTGCACTCTTATAATATGGGCTGCAGCAGCAACATGTAGATTATCTGTGTGCTATGCATAAATAATTAAAAACCTAAAATGGTCTTTATAGCTAAATCCCTGCTGCAGAAAATATCAGTAGATGAAATTGTTCCCACATGCTATGTTAGTGAGATTCACCTATTAAGCAAATCCAACTGATTAATGCCTGCTGGTTTTGAATAGAAACAGCTCTGATGATTAGCACAGCTCCTTTTTGTTCCTTAAAATTACCTTAAGGTGCTGATATTGTAAGTCTTGAGGAGAGCTAGGAGTTTCCAAAAATGTAGTGCATGCAGTCTTTTGAATAAATTTTTAATCAAAAGATGAAGGGGAGAAAACCCTTCATATTTTTTACCTTCTTCAGTAGAATCCTTATAGCATTTCATCACTATGAAGAGTTTGAAGATATGCTGCTTAATGCATTTACCATGCTGTCAGAGTGATCTAGTTCACTTTTCCTCCCCGGCATTCTGCCGTACACTAGGCATTACAGACATTTTCCTTAGTTTCTAAGCCAGATATTTTCCAGCCAGATACAGGTGTCTGAGGGAAATCTAAGGGTAATTTTCAACAGAAGGGATGGTAGATCAGTGAGATAGAAAAGACTGCATCCTGCAGAACATACTTCTTTTGCTTCTTGGCCAGTGCATTATCCTAGCAGGTAAAAGTACTTTATAGTAACAAGTGAGTGGATAGGGAAGTAGGGTAGGGACTGGTGCATTAGTGGCAAATCCTCTTACTGCTCAGCAGAGCAAAGCAATGATGCTACTTCCACTAACAGGAAGCATTCTAATTACAAACACACGCTATTTTTGTTCCTGTTCACACATGCATACAGTTTGAGTATCCAATTTTGCCTCATTTTTATGAGGCATTTTTATGGGGCACTGTATAATCATCTCAATATGACTTGAGGCATGAACAGGTAGGATATTTATTTTGGCCTATGGAAAAAGGTTCTATTTTTTGTGGATAGCTATGTACAATCATGTGAAAAATACAGAAAATTCCTTTGTTTTGGAGGTAGACCAAATTTACAAAATTAAAAATTCTGAGCCACTGCAAACATTTGCTTTGAGGGTGCCTAGAGGGATTGAAATTATCTTTATCTTATAGTTGCAGCTCCCTTACACTGTGTTAAATTTAATGAAAATTTAATTTAACTAATTTATATGTGGCGATACATTCATTATGAGGTACCTGGCTTTCTATTTTTTAATTTTCTTTTCCTGACAATTGGTCAGAGAACTCTATGTGGAAAAACTGCCACAGGCTGACCTCTGATTCTGTCTGTACTCAGAATCTTGACTTTATTGTCATAGCTTTTAAATTCCTGGAGGTAAAAAGAATTTTAAAATAAATAAAAAATTACAAAAGTAGCTCCTGTATATTCATTGAACATTCCAAAATTTTTGTCTACCTTGCACTTTGTGTTGTAAAGAGTCTATTAAACCATGGCAACTACAATCAACAGATAGTGAAGGAAAAGTAGGACTTTCTGTGTGCTTCACACTCAGTTTCCCTTATCCTACTATTTCTCTTATAACGGAAATCTTGTTGTGTTTATACAACAATAAAGTCAACTATCTTTTGTTAGTCATCTCTAAAAGATTAGTTATTAGGTAACAATATTTCCCTTTCCTTCCTTAGCAGGTGGTCTGTTTTTCGCTTTGTATTCATTATTTTTGATCAGTACAGCACGTTCACAAAGGAAGTTGTGAGCTTCATACAGGTAAAGAAAAATTTAGGTTTACATGAAAGCATGGTAATCTCTAATATTCAATAGTGCTTGGGACTTGAATGTAGGCAGAGCATGTTTTCTGTTTGTTCCAGGGTTACTTCTCTTTTTTATTGTTAAATTTCCTCCATAGGAACATAACATTCCAAATCATCTGTAGTAGCTTCCCAGTAACATTACAGGACCAAATACACTCATAGATATGAAATATCTGGTCTTACAGGACCAAATAGACTCACAGTTTTCATATGAAAAGAAGACTGCACATGCAGTTTTATGACAATGTAAATATAATACACACTGCACTCCATTTGCATGATGCTCTTTCACGTCTGTTCTTAGTTGTAGGCTATATGTAGAATTACAGGATAATTGGTCTGACTTCTATCAAATAGACAGAAATGCAGTGTTGAAGATCTTGCCTGCACATATTCAATCCCTGATGAAAACCAAGAGACTGGAAGATCTGTTCCATGCACATTTCCTGCACAAAGGGGCTTGTCCCTATGATTGGTCCTGCTCATTCTGATTTTCATAGCACGTTAGTTTCCATCGCATGTTAGTCCTGTGATTATTTCAGGAAGAAGGAGTTCAAGTTATGACTTCAAGAGCTAGATGGCAACTTGCATGAACTGTGCCAAGAAAAGACATAAATAGGTAGGATCTGAATAGAGGTTAAAGCAGAAAGGTTTCACTGGTCGATTGGGTGAAACTGTCGCAGGATTTAAGAATCCACATATCGTGTCAGGAAGCATCTAAGGAGAAGGGAGAGAGAACCAGTCACTTTAGTTCTTTCTTCAGTCTAAACTTGCTGAGTCCATTACCTTGATGCTGCACATATGTTCTAAGACAATTAGAGAACCACACAGCTCTACAGCATTTTTTTGTCTGGTCAAGAAATGATGAAGAAGGACTGAGAGTGGAATTCTGGATTCAGGTTTCCATTTTACCTAACATGCCAGCCTACAGAGCTGCAATATCTGAAAGATGTACACGCCCTGTCCTTCTATATCCCTGTCGAGAGCAAGCAAACACCATAAAAGTGATCAATTTCCAACTGCAAGCCTTTCCCCTTGAAGCAATGCAACCATCCTGCCTGTCTATGAAACATTCAATCTGCATTTGAGGTTTTTGGGCAAATTGGAATTTTACTGTTTTTCAGCTTAACAAAATGGATGTCTGTGTATTGAGAACAGTTTATATTTTCATCAATAAGAAACTGCAGCTGTGGAACAGAAGTTGTCACAAGGCATTGACCTGCTGCAACAGCACTACAAGGAAAGTTCGTATGAAACTGTAATGAACACGCATCAAGATAATGGGAATATGAATGCAGACAGAATGACTGTTCAGGGAAATTTCTTTTAAATTTACAGTCTGATGTGTGTCATTATTCAGCATTCTAAACAGAGGATAAGGAACATAACCAAAAAAATCTGAACAATTCCTTTGAACTAATTTTTTTGTTGTCAGAAAGCATTATCTCATTTGTCTCCAGCAATAATTTCAATAATTTAAAAACTATTTGCTGTATATCAAGTCACTGTTTATCCATGCCACTTAGCAAAATGTAGTATTCTCATGAGGCTTTGGGCTATAAACTTAATGTATAGAACCACTTATGAGTTGTCTATGGGACCTGAGGAATCCTATCCAGCTCATGTGTGGATGGACAGGTACAGACCAGTGTACACATCTATACAATATATGTGTACATACATATTGTATGTACACACATATATATTCTCACTAATGGAGCTCCACCCTGCTCAGCCAAACTGAGGAGGAGGATGAGTAAATTGGTTCTTTCTGGGTTTGCATCAGTGTCTTGTGTACCTGCCTGTAATCTCTGTGGCCAATTAAGTATATAGGTGTACAGATTTATTTATGTGTGCTCTCTCTGTGTGCTTGTGTGCAGGAGTACATCTTCAGTCTTGATACTGGTGAACCTGGGGACGTGGAACTGTGGCAGACACACCTCTCACATTCTGTCAGATCTGGTATGATGTATTTTCCACAAACAGTTAATTATATGTAAATATGATTAATATTTTATCAACACATACTGGCACCTATTGTGTCAGAGAAAGTCTGAGCTATACAGCAAGTATCTGTTGGCAATAGCTATATTAGTAGCTTTTCAATCCCATTATCCCTGCAATTAGATAGAACCATTAGCTTCAATGTGGAAAGCCTGCCTTCTTCCAAATAATATCGGTACGATAATGAAATTCATCAGTTCTTTGCAATTTTGCTCGCTCTGGTGATTTTAATATGCTATTGTGACAATTTTAGGTAGTTTGAATAAACAAATATTTGGGTAGAATACATAGTCAAAACAATTCTGGTTTCATGGTTGCAAGGTAGATTATGAATGTACCAAATTCCAACACACTCCTCTCTCCCAGGTTTTGTTCTTCCTGGTTGAATCTTTATGACTGCAATATTTTGGTTTTGATTTTTTTTTTCCTCACAAACACACTGAATGCTCTTCAGCTTAGTTGGACTCAGTTGACTCTTTATTTTGCATATCAAATTCATTAATTACCATTCTGTTGAAACTTTTTAAATGATGGTGCCTGTGATTTTGCTCTAAAATCCAATCTGACCCACCAAAATCTAGTTAACATGTTTAACTGTTAACCCTCTGATAATGATGTATGTTTTACTGATTTTCTATGTGTTAGATAACTTGAGGATGTTAAAGAAGCTTCAGATTTCTAAACACATGAGTCTTAATTACTGGCCACACAAAGAATGATCTCCTGTCTTTAATCATTATGTCAGTACTGCTCTTAGCCCCTGAAATATCTCTGTTGTACAGCTTGGACAAAGCCAACATAAGCATTTTAAAGAATGTCTATTTTCTACTTCACAACTTTGAACAGATTGAAAAAAGAAGATATTCTAAGTCTTTTTAGCAGAAGAATATGCTGTTGTTTTGGCTGAGCACTGTAACACTTCAAAGCTTCTCTAACACCTCAAAGCTTCTGCACAACCACTTTGCAAAATGGTTCAATGCTTTTATAGACTTTTTAACACAAGAGCAGTGAGCGTGTGTTATGGACAACTTCCCATTTTATTTTAAAAAATCACATTATAAAAAAATACCAGAAGCCCTTCTGCTCTTTAGAAGACACTGACTCACTGTTAAAGTGTCTAGAACAACTCTGCAAGCAAAAAATGGAGTGAACAAATGGAGGCAAAAGGCGCCCTGCTACTCTATAAGCATCTCTTAAAATACACAGCCACTCAGTGTTGACAGGTGAAGGACACAGCCTTGCATAGGTAGACTTAAGTAGTTAAGGCTGAGGAGAAAGCTGATGGTTCTTGCTGAGAGTTCCTTCATATGAAGTAAAAATCAAATATTCGTGAAGTTTCATTTCAAAAGTTTCAAAAAGATAAGAAAAAATTGAGTTAGTTAAGCAATAGGAATACATCTATAGAGTCCTCATTTGCCAAGAGAGCATGGTGTGGCAGCAGCTCTCTGACCACAGAGAGAAACAACTTTCCCAGGCATTGTCCTGGGGAAAAATCTGTGAAAAGATCAGAGAAAAGAATGAGAAACAGTTCTTATCTTCATTTACTTCACCTGTTATTGTGAACATCTGGAATGTGTTATAGAGATTTGTTTACTAAAAGGTAGTTCTTTAATTAACCAAGAGTGATAGTGTTTAGATTGGTGGACCAATTAGGTCCAGGTGTATCGTAACTGTCTATAAAAACAGTAAGTTTCTTAATAATGATATATATATATTTATAATAAAGAGATTAATTAACCTTCTGTGAATCATGGAGTCAATACTAATTATAACCTGGCTGGGGGCCCATTGCAACAACAACATGGCAGCAAGATCATTAATGGAAACACAAGTATAGGAATGGCACAATTTCCACTGCTCAGTTGGGTCCATGTGGTGGGAAAACTGGCAAGAAAGGACTGCAAGTGTGGAATCAGTTTCCTCTTCTATACCTTCCACTATAGTTAGGAATGTAGCTTTTATTTTTCAATCAAATTATGTGTTTTGATATTTAAAAGCCCATGCCAGTGACTAGAATATAATTTGTGGGATTATTCTTTTTAAAATTACCCCCTGAATGTGTCCAAAAGGAGGATCTATTTTTTACATACTGTTAGATGATGAGACATATTAAATCATCCTTATTTTATGCATACATGGTTCACCTCCAGTTTCAAGAAGAAGCGTGTCCTTTATAAAATGGTGACTGGTAAACTTTCACCACATGAGATGATTGATAAATAGTCATAAATATGTGTATCAGAAAGAATCTGTAAATTACTGTCATTTTTCATGTCCATGAATGCCTACACCTACCTAAAAGAATTCTGGAGGTTTTTGATCTTCATAATTTCTAGGTTTCTCTATCATTTGGTATTTTAATAAATTATCATTCTTCCCAAAATCCTCAATAAACAGATTTCAAAATAATACAAATTGACCTTAATTCTATAAATCTACATAAGAAAAAAAAATTGCAGAAAAAAAGCCCAAGCACCAAGAAAATGCCACCTGGAAGTGGGTCTAGCCCTAAATGTGCTCTCTTTTAAGGCAAGATTGGTTTTTCTCATTACCTAATTAGAAACTCATTGATGCTAAGCCACAAAAAGTGAGCTGAGAAAAGTATTCTTCATTGTAAATGCAAATGCTGGACTTAGTTTGCAGATGCAAATCTTTTGAAGCTTTGAGTAATGCCTTTTTAGTGGTCCTGGCAGGAGAAAGCAAAAAAAAAAAAGAAAAAAAGTATGAACAAATTAAACAGATGGACCAAAAAGAAAAAAGGAAAAAAAAAACCAGAAAACAAAGAAATTATGAGGAAGGCAGAGTACTGACACAAGTTTTGATACCATCTTTAAAGCCATAATACCTTTTACCTGAAATCTTTACTGTTGTTCTCATTTTCAGTCATATTTGCATACANAAATTAAACAGATGGACCAAAAAGAAAAAAGGAAAAAAAAAAAACAGAAAACAAAGAAATTATGAGGAAGGCAGAGTACTGACACAAAAGCTTTAAAGTCATAATACCTTTTACCTGAAATCTTTACTGTTGTCCTCATTTTCAGTCATATTTGCATACACCATTGCAGAGTTTAGCCACTGTCCTCCAGGTTCTGCAACTGACAATCTCAACAATAAATCAAATAGATCCAATCTTGCCATGACAACTCTATCAAGTAGAACAGCAAAAGGTTCTTTTTTTTGTTTGTTTTTCTCTTTGATTTATGCTAATATGATAAGACTTTATGTCAATAAAGTTTTTCTATTTCTGTTAGAAAATACTGTATGCATTTTCCCAAATTAAGAAAGGGAACAGTAGTTGGAAGCTCCCATTCAGCAGGAAGCCAAGGAAACACCCTGATTTTTTTAGCCTATTTTCCCACCTGAATAGATGGTTTGGCTATTGCCGAATGGGACTGTGTTGCTTAAGAATAAATTGAATACATCCCCATGCCCAAAATGCTACAAACATGTATCTGAGGGGTAGGGACAGAATTGTCAGCAGCATTTTAGTACTCTTGTGGGCTTCAAGGAGGGAATGTCTTTTACAGACATTAATGGAAACTAAAACAGGGTTTCAGAAAGAATAATCTTCAATTTAATATAAGTTTTCTGTTAGCAGCCCTGGGAAAATTGGCATGAAACTATTAATGTACATTTTTAGCAATTAAAATACCATAAACCCACAGCTTTTCTCCTAGCAGCAATGATTTTCAACCTCTGAGTTATAAAACACACATTTGAATCTCCAAATAGAATATCTCATGGTGGAAAGTGGATATTGCCAGGTTTAATTGGTTGATCTAAATGAAAATAAATACGAATGTCGATGTTCCCTTTTGGGAAGGATCACGGATACAAATTATGCTACTTTGTTCACTTATGGTTACTCAGCTTGAGTGGGTAAAGGTGTTTTCAGTAAGTCTTACTGTAAGAGGCTTTTAGGACTACTCCAAATCTATCAGTTGATGCTTCAAGATGGGATATAAGGGTTCATCTGACAGGTTCTGGTGTGAAAGCATCATCTCTGCCACTAAATATTTCACTATGAAAACAAGCATTCAGAGAGATGTGCTTATAGCTTTTATCAGGGTAGTTCATTCACTGATGTTTCTTTCACTTACAGTACTGTCAAATGCTGTCCAGTCAAGATTAGACCATTCTCAGTTTCATGCACCAATAATATAAATGTGTGTGGTTTGGGTCTTTTACCATCTCCTTTAAGTTGCTAGGTATAAGAAAATTTTCATTCAGCTGTTGAGTGATGATGTAAATCCATACCGGACCAATGTTTTCTAATGCACACAAGTACTGTAAATAATTTCTCCTGTGGTACAGCCTGCTTGTCAGTTACAGCACTTTTGTTACAAAAAATGCAGAAGTATTTCATAATTTGCAAAATGCTGAATTTTTATTCTGGTACTATATGTGTAAATCTGAAGTGCTTAATTAGGTACAGATTTCTCCTAAAACCATGAAAAAGGAAAAAAAAATATGAAAACAAGCAATTATTTAAAGGGATTTTCTCATGTACACTGATGAAATTTATACCTTCATGACATACAGGATGGTCATTAAAGATCCACGTTAAGAGTTTTATGCTGCTGAGTTTTCTCTTTAGTGCAGCTGTATATAGTGATTTACATAGATTTGGAACACTTATATCTTCTCTTTTGTGAACTTTTGGATTGCTGCCTTTGTATTCATACCTTTTGCCCAAATAATTTTATTTCATAATGCTGATTGAAAAATCAATTTCCCAGTCCATAACATTGCTGACTATGTCAGTTCTTTTGCCTTACCCCACTGATTTCTCTTTACCTGCTACGTTACTCTTAAGGCATTTGCTGTCCTCCCTGGTACACCTTTTTTTATCCCATTTCGCTTGTTCATAGCCACACTGCTAACTCCTGCCTTGCTTATTGCATTTGCCAAACTTATTATCCAGTTCTTAAGCTTCAAAGAAGAATTCTCCTGCTTTCTCTCTGCCCTTTGCTTGGCAATATTTCTCTGAAAACCTGAACTAAACTAGAATGTTATGTTTCAGAAACAGCTTAAAACTTTTCTCTTTCTATGATGTCTTTGAGAAGCATAAGCTAACACAAATTATCACACTACATTTGACCCGTTAGCCATTTTAAGGGATTTATTTAAAAGACTTTTACAGGATTTAAATATTTTTAATCAATATTTAATCTTAAGTTGTTAAACCATAGGCTCCTAAGTAAGATGACAGTTCACAAAGTAAATGTCAATAATATTGAAGTTTTTCAACACCAAGAGTGACATGAATAAGGAACAAGTCCTTTTGCATGCCTGCTCTTTTCTATTTCTCACTTTTTATAATAGTGGAAAATATTACATCAAGAATTTGGGCAGATATTAAGAAATGAAGTTTTTACTTTTACTGGGTAAAGATGTATTTGTATTTGTGAAACTGTTGCTTATATCCTCAGCCCATTGCTGAGCGTATAAAAAGAAAAGCAGATAAGTAGATAAGCCTAAAATTTTGAACAGATAGATCGAAAACCATGATTGATTTGCACAGAATCTGAGTAACCATAAGAATTCAAAAGGAATTGTAGAGAAAAAACCCTTGAAAAACTTTATTTAGAACAAGACTAACTCCCACTAAATAGTAATAGAGCACCTTTTAAAAATGTTGAGACCAGTCTCTGTGCTACCAACCCAAAAGATTTTTTTTCTGTGAAGTCACACTTGCTCCCAAGATTGGAGGTTAGGCAGTATAAAAGCCTTTACAATTTTCTTTGAAGTCAGTACAGAGTAAGGAAAAAACAGGTCACATTTACTTCACATGTCGAAGAAACACTTCACGTTTCTGGTTTTTAAGTGAAAATGTTCCCAATGGCATTTTGCCAAAAGTACAATGATTAACACATTATTTAAAAAATCTTATCATCGCTATTATAAAAAATAATTAAGCATGCAGTCTTTAACTTGCAAAATGAAAACATCATGTCAACAGGAGTCAGAGATATTATCAGGACAAAGACAAGCCCTTATTAATAAATCTAATACGCAATGCACAGAAATTTCATTCAGTAATAGAAAAGTTACAAAGCTACTTTACAGATTTTTTTGATATTTAAATTACCTACATACATATATGCATGCATATGCATATATCTAGTGGCTGATAGAGTTACCATTCTTTTGTATGTGTTTCAGTTTGGTAAACTCACCTCCTAATTTTACATTTATTTCATGTTTCTGTGGCTTTTTCTGCTTTATGGTGTTTCCCTATATTGTAGTGCAGACAATTAATGCATATTTATAACAATTCATGGCATTTCTTTTTGAATTAGTCATTAGGTGCACAATGTCTTTGTACCTAATTCAGTGCAAAAGGATTTAACAGTCTTAAAATTATGAAAGAACTAACAAAATTCTGCAGACACAGGGACCATTAATAAGCAGGTAGAGATTTTAGAGGAAGTGTGAACATAAATTTTTTTTGAATCTTTTTAAATGTACTATATGATTATCTAGCAATAGGATGTGGTTGGTTGGTTAGTTATGATGGCAAAGTTGTTTTCATCAGGAAACAATAAATTAATGCATTCAACAATAAAAGAAACAGAGCATCTGAGATACCAATGATTTGCAGTGATGGTTTTCCTCTGATTTCCTCTATAACACACATAAGGCTGTGGCTTGGACAATAACCTAGACTACTGTCTAGCTGTTGCCCTTACCCATCACCTGATTCAGTATAAAAAAATTAAAGAGGAATTTGTCTTGCTAATTGTGTAATGAATTAAGTAGAACAAGTATCTTACTGACTGTAAGTATATTATTTCAAAGAAGTTCAGCCTTAATTGGCCATATCATCAGTTTACTGCAACAAAGACACATGCATTATTTATGGTAGCTGCATTACCACTAAAATCCAGTGAGACTTTACACTGATATGAATAATATCATGCATAATACCACTTCCCCACTGATATCAGTGGAACCTCATTGCTGCTGGTAGATGGAAAGAAATGAGAAGACAGTTGAGACTAAAATTGCCCAATATTTTTGTAGTTACATCATGACATATTGCATCTAGAATCTTTGTATCCTCAAACCTGTGAAAGCCTTTAACAATTCCAAATAATCAAAGAAAAAATTTAGGGTTTTGTCAAGATATGGAAGAACCCTTCCCCAGAAAGCTTTATTAAGCTCTTGGTCCCCTTCAATTTGCAGATATACAGTCAAATTAGACTCATGACAGACATAAACCAAACCAATCTGATTGAAAAAAGACCACATCAAATGTACATAAAACTACAAATTCATGAAAGAATGCCCTCCCTATGCTTCCCCTGTCCTTCCCAAATTCCAAGAACCCACGGCTGTCACCAGGGCTGTCAGCCTCTGCCTGAGCAATGTTGCAGAAGTGCTGTTCTCCCGCTCCCCACAGCCCTGTCCTGCCTTGCAATGGGTCCATGTCTATCCCCAAACTCAGTCCATCCTCAAGGAGGATGCCATCCAGCACCTGAGGCTGGGACTCCCCAGCTGCCCTGCTCCTCACTGAGCTGTTGCGGTGCTGGGCTCTTGGCTCCTACCCCTGAGGCAGGCATTGACCCTCAGGATGCTCTGATGGTGCCTTCAGTCTTGTGTCATGCTAAACAAAAATGCAGTCTGGGAGATAAACACTCCCAAATTACTGTGGATAGAGATACCAAGTTGTGGCAGATTACACAGGAAACCATTACAACCTTATAGATATATTAACAGTTACACCTCCATTGCACACATTTCTCATTCTCTTCATAGTGTGAATTTTCCTCAGCATCACAGAGGATAATGAGCAGTCCCCAGACACATGTCCAAGGAGAGGTTCCTCTCTGGGACTGTGGTTTCTTTAGAAACCAAGGCTTATTTTATGACAAGGAAGACAAAAGTACTCTATATATACTCAACAACAAAGTGAATAAAGAACAATTTGCAATTTCATTGTGATTCAACAATTCATTGTAGATCCTGTGGTTTCCTTCAGCCATTATCACACCATTGGAAGAGCAAACAATTTCATCTTCACTAAGACTGAGGGCTGGAAGATAATTATTTGTTGTTACAGGTGCCTACGTCACTTTTCCTGCTTTATTTAATGCTTATTAACTTGGATTACCTTTCCTACTGAAAGCAAGACCTACATAATAAAGTTCACAGATCTTTCCAAACTCATGAGTGTTTGGAATAATAAAGTTCGCAGATCTTTCCAAACTCTGGGAGCCAAGATTTCTCTTTATAAGTCTCCAGAAAGAGGTAAGAAAAGAGATTTTCTTCTTTTTTCCTTATCAAATAGATGCCTGATGTTTTGTCTAAAAGTAAGAACATTTTTCCAGAGCAGTTAAATATACAAATAGTCTCTGATCCAAAAAAATTCAGATATAGGTGAGGTATTACCTAATAATTACAAACTAAATGTTTAGCAATAGGCTACATTCCTGATGAGTAAGTGTTGTTTTGGTATAATCATGGAAATATGAACTCTGCTCTTCAGTGACTATGTTTCAATTTTATAAGTCACGATGAAATTTGTTACACACATTTTCAAAATCATTTAGGAAATTGCATTATTTAAGCCCTTTGAGAAAGTGTATTATTGTAATAGATACAGTGCAGCATTGCACACTGCACAGTGTAGTGGGATGGCAATTGAAAGAAATGCCACTATTACTACTCCATGCCAATGTCATACGTTGCCAAATTAAAATTAGTATTTTCTGAACTTTCTACTGCCTGGAGCATTTTTAAAACTTTTTTCATAAAGATGGAAATCACCCAGCTGAGGGGAAAATGGGGCTGTGCAGTTCGTAAGAGAGTACTTCTTGTGTTCCCCTCAACCAGAGCACATGTAATACTCTTTTTTCAACAGACAATGATTATGAGAAAGATAAAGAGAGACTCAATCCTTCTGACAAGAAATGGCTAGGAAGCACAAAGATTAAGAAATGCTGTCAGAAATAAAACACCAGGTGTCGAGGTTTTCGTGGGTCTCGGGTCTTCAAAGAGAGGAGAGCAGTTGATGGTTGTAGTAAAGTTGTTTATTGCATGAATAGAACAGTCTCAAAGGCAAGGAGTTCAGAGTATTAAAGTCCATGCTAAAAGCTTTCTGGCATAAAGTCCTAATGTTTTGAGCAGAACAGCAGCAGCAGCTCCTGCAGTTTCTTCTCCCTCCATCCCTTCATCCAAAAAACCTCAATACAGGGTTTTTTATTCATAAATCATCCAATCAGCTAAAAGCACGATTCTAAAACATTCCTTCTATACCAATCTAAGCTTAATTCTAATGTGCGAAAGTAGTATGAAAGTAGCATCAGTTCTTATCAAAAACTATGTATATAATATTGTCTATTTATGCAAAGGTACTGTTTTCTTACTTAAAATTTACATATATAAGTTTATCTATTTACTTGAATAGTTCTATCTATTTACACATATAATTCTGTCTGTTCTAGAAACGTAAGCAAAGCTCTGTTATGTTTTTGTTATGTCTGGAGCTAAGTTAAACTTGTGAAAAATAACCCTACTGAAATTTAAACTAGGCTTTAGGGCTTTTTCTAGTTAACACAGTCTCTTAAGGCACTTAAGATATATTTCTATTTACTTAAAACTAAAACTTACACTTCTATTTCATGTCTGTGTGGCTTAATATATTTCAGCTTCTCTAAAGGCTCTAATTCAAACTCTGCATTTATTTTTCTCTCTGAGGAGCTCAGAGAGGCNAACGTATTTTTTGTGCATATATGCATTAATGATGAGATTGTTGAATCAATCTTCAGGTGCTTTGTGAAGAGGATTTTAACTGTCCAAGGTTTTAAACAGACAGATTGGATTCTACACAGAAAAGCTGGAAACTAAAATTTCAGAGACAATGAAAGATTTAGACCTGACATACCTCTGATGAGATAGCAGAGATTAACTCTTTCATTTTACAACATTTATAGAAGAGTTTCGGACTTTTTTTTTCCATATAACTGAATATCTAAGAGCAAAAAATTGCCAAGTTGTAGTAGTGAAAATATATAGAATGCATGCAAAAAACCAGAAGTAATTCCTCCATTAAAATGGAATACTTTCTGGTCAGAATATTTTGAAATAAAGGACTTTTTGAAAGTGACTTATAAAAGACATCAATAGATTTAGTGTTCGCAATGTACATTACNAAGGTACTGTTTTCTTACTTAAAATTTACATATATAAGTTTATCTATTTACTTGAATAGTTCTATCTATTTACACATATAATTCTGTCTGTTCTAGAAACGTAAGCAAAGCTCTGTTATGTTTTTGTTATGTCTGGAGCTAAGTTAAACTTGTGAAAAATAACGCTACTGAAATTTAAACTAGGCTTTAGGGCTTTTTCTAGTTAACACAGTCTCTTAAGGCACTTAAGATATATTTCTATTTACTTAAAACTAAAACTTACACTTCTATTTCATGTCTGTGTGGCTTAATATATTTCAGCTTCTCTAAAGGCTCTAATTCAAACTCTGCATTTATTTTTCTCTCTGAGGAGCTCAGAGAGGCTTCTTTTCCATGCATTCCAACAGCCAGGGAATCCTTTCAGACTAGGGTATAGGAAACCAAGCAATAGAGAGTAGGTCCTGCAAATCATCTTGAGGAAGACAAAACACGCACAGCTGAGACAGCCAGACTGCTCCACCTTCTTCAGAGAAAAAGCAGTTTGTCGCTTAACAAGTGGAGAAACAAAGGCTCACTGGAGCCACATTCTTACAGCCCCAGTCAAAAATGAGCACACCTAACAAAAATCTATCATAAAAAATGCCTGAGAGGCTTTCCATCAGTTGTTGCAACAATGCTTGTGAAAATTATACAGGAGACTCCAAGAATTGAAGGGCTGAAAAAGCATATTTACAATCACATCTTTCTAGTATCAAAAAATTAGAGATGTTAAGGATCCTTTAAATATTAAAATGGATATACCTTAGTAAAACCTTATATTTGTAGCTTTAAGTATGATTGAAAAATTTATAAATATATTTGCGCATATATTTATATATNGAATATCTAAGAGCAAAAAATTGCCAAGTTGTAGTAGTGAAAATATATAGAATGCATGCAAAAAACCAGAAGTAATTCCTCCATTAAAATGGAATACTTTCTGGTCAGAATATTTTGAAATAAAGGACTTTTTGAAAGTGACTTATAAAAGACATCAATAGATTTAGTGTTCGCAATGTACATTACATTATATTGCATTAACAGATGTAATTTAACAGATAAATCCCACCTTCAGTTTGGGTGGCAGTAGAGGCAAAATCTGTGACTTTAAAAAAAAAAAAGAAGAATGAAATAATGAGTTTTTAAAGAAAGATTATGGGAGAGACAAGATGAAGTTATCTCATTTGCAGAGTGGTCCTCAGTTGGTAACTGGGGATTCAGCAAAGTCTCTCACTCCTAGACAGAAAAGAGTATGAGTCTTTGAGAGCAGTGAGTGCAGAACACTGCTTGAAAAAATCCACAAGTTAGAAATGGAACAAAGCTTTTGCCAGGCACATACGCAAAAAAGAGTTATAAAAAAGGACAAGACCTGACACTGAAATTTTACCCCAAACTTCATAAAGATTATAATAGTAACAGAATGAAAATGTAATGTGTTAAATTATGGTTTGAATAGATGGTTTTTCTCACCATTTTACAGCGGGAGTTTTCATAATGCATTAATTATCTCTGAATCCAGCATATGACTTGGAGAAGATGCCTTAAGATATAAGTGTACTTCCTTTACCTTAGCTTTTTATATGCTTTTTATAATTCTTTACATGCATTCTGGGATCTTCAATCTTGTGGAATTGCTTACCTGCTCTAGTAATTAAAGGATAATATGCCCTCCCTAGGCATTTATATAGACTATAATTTATGGATATATATAACAGAGTAAGACAAGACTTTACAGTCTCTAAGTCCAAATGTCAGTAGGTCAGACTCTTTCCAGTTTCCATTGACTTGAGAGAATTTTCTTTAAGCAGTTGATCTGACAAAATGTAAATGTAAAAGTCTAAATTTCCATCTATAACATCTCATTTTCCCAAAGTTTAATATTTCAATTTTGACAGCAAGGGGCTTATTTAATTTGTACTTTTTTAGTCTTTCTTTTTCTTTCATTTCCTTCAAGTTATCTGAAAGATTTGATTTAATTTTATTCATTAGTAAAAAAAATAAATAAAATGCTTTTAGAAAGCCTCTCTCCTGGAACACTGTGTACTTCTGGCAATACTGAAGGTGAATTCTTCTGTTCACTATAGAACTTTTACTGGCCAGAAGTGCAGCACTACCAAGTTAACCTGCTGGGATACAGCAATATCTATAACTCTGAGGATAAATATTTAATCCTGAATAAGAAACACATCTTATATAGCCACAGAATAACTGCATCTATTTTGCCCAATGTAATAAATACTGTCAATTCCAACAAAATATGAAGACCACTGCTTCTGTTGTGGACATTGTGATATGAACCCTTTTTTTTGGAGTACAAATTACTCTCCCTTGTATTTATTTTTTAACAGCTGAACAGCATGGCACAGCTAGTAGATGTCAAAAATATTATAAGTTTCCTCAAAATGTACTTATATGCATCAAAAAACTCAATTTAATAACAATTTCTTTTCTATGACAGGAAGTATGCATTACTGTTTGCAATTCTTGCATTTTTGTAAGAGAAAAAGTAATTTAATCTTTTTCTTCTGCAAAAGTTTTAGTCTGGCTTGCATCTTTCAACTTCTGTTTATGAAAAACTAGGTCTTTGTAGATATATCATGCCACCTTTTTAGCACTGACATATGTATATATGCCATGTTTTTTTTTCTGGCAAAATGTAAAAAAACTTAAACTGTGACAACACCCCAAATTTCTCCTTGTAATGAAATTATACTTAGATTTATTTTTTTATCTTATAAACAAGGACTATGGCCAGTAACTTATATTTGCCCAGGAAAGGGAAAAATGTAAAGAACAGGCTTAATTTTAGAAAATGCACATTAATTTTCCTCTCACCTCCCCTACAATGTGGTGAAATGCTACTACATTGTGCTATAGTCACTTTGCCAGAAGAAGCCAAAGCTGACCCTGGAGACAAAGAGAACCAATATTTTGTGGAGGTTCTGTGAAGTGTCTCAGATAAAAGGAAGGAGTTACTGGAAGTACTTTTTTCTTTTTTGATGGTAACGTGTATAAAGAACCTTGAAAAAGAGCAAGAATCACCAGTAAATTCTGAAAGACTCTACAGCTCTTTACAGTTTTGCTCATTGGGAAGAATGAAGAAAAATGAGTGCAGTTATGTGAGAGACAAACCTTTACATGTCAGACGTTTGCATTCCATCTGAAGGGAATATCTTCCCTAAAAATACAGAAAGATCAGAAAGTAAAGTATTCATTGAGGAGAAACTCTGAAGCTTCAGCAGAAGCCACATAAACATCAATCACTCTGTCTCATTTTTAGAGGCTATCAGTCAATTAGGGGCAAAAAGGAAATGTCAAAGACTTGCCTTTTTATAGATGCATCCCATGACACACTTCTGTCTTCTGCAAGGGCTATGACTTCAAAAATATTGTAGGCCATATAGTTACCAATACTCATATGGGAAATAGGCAATTAGCTAAGAAAACTGCTCTCATCATTGAATTTGGGAAGATAAATATTTTTAAGTGTGCTTATATAATGACCTCAAGCAAAAATGCATCATCTATCAGATGTACATGAAGAAAGTGGAGTGGTTCTCTTTTAAGAAGCGGTGAGGGAAAAATGAATGAATGAATAACAGAAAAGATCATTTGGACATACAATTTAAACCTGCCATGAAAAAAATCAGAAATTCTATTTATATCTCCAGATCTCCCAGCCTGGGAGAAGGGAAATGAAGAATGTTGTAGCCTCCCTCTAGCACCCTGACAGTAAAAAAAAATCACCTAACAAATTAATAGTTTAAAAATACCTCTGCTCATAAAATAGCAGCAATTGTACTGATCTGTACCTTACAAATTTCACCAGAATCAGGGAGGAAAGGGAACTGAAGAGAAGAATGTTGGCCCCTTATGCTGCTACTTTGCAAGTAAAAGCAGTCATGACAATAGATCATCCCTGTTTGGTTATAACACAGATGGAGGGTCAGGGCATGTGAACAAAGCTCTAACAAGCACACTGAGTACAAGTCCCTCGGTTTCTACTGTATGGTTTTTCAGCTCTTTTTCTGTATAATTAGAATAATCTCTAAAAGTAATTGTGAGCTAGATAAATCAATGCCCATCATCCCTCTGCTGAGATTCTCTGAAATAAAAGAACAGAATTTCATAGATATTAACAATGTATGCACACTGACACTGAATGAATGATGCATAGAAAAATAATTTAGAAGTAGAATGAAAAATTACAGAATGGTTGAGGAAGAGACCTCTGGAGATCATAGGGTTCAAACACCCTGCTCAGGTAGGGCCACTTAGAACCCCTTGTTGAGGATGATTTCCAGACAGCTTTTGAATATCCTCAAAGAGGGAGGTTTCCCAACTTCTCTGTGAAACCTATGCCAGTACTCAGTCATCCTCCCGTTAAAATAGTGCTTGATGATCATAGAATGGTGCTCAACGATCATAGAATCACAGAATGACCTGGGTTGGGATAGATCTTAAAGATCACCAGTTGCAACCCCCCTGCCTTGGGCAGAAACACTTTCCACTAGACTGGGTTGCTCAAAGCCCCATGCAACGTAGCCTTGAACACTTCCAAAAAGGGGACATGCCAGACTTCTCTGGGCAACACAGGCAATGTTCAAAGAGACCATCCTGTGTCGCTATAGGACGCGAGAAAACACACGCGTGCACGCTGCAGCTGAAAGGTGAAAAAGAGAACTTTATTTTTCTGCCTCCAGTATTTATAGTTTTACAAAAGTGACAGTAGATTGGAGGGGGAAAGGGCCACCTCTCCAATGACACTAGACAAGTTACTAATCCATCAACTTTCTCTACCTCCATGATAGAATGCAAAACAATTGAGTTGTTTACAGAAAATGTGTGAGAAAGTTTGCAACAAGAATGAAAACATCAGAAGGCTAGAAGATCTTAAAAAATCAGGGTGACAATTCTGTTTCTCAGTTTGTGCCCATTGCCCCTTTTCCTGTCACTGGACACCACTGAAAAGACTTTGGCTGCACCTTCTTTACAAACTCTCTTCAGACATTTGCACACATTGATGAGATTCCTCTTGAGCTTTCTCTTCTCTAAGAAGAGCAGTTCCAGCTGTCTTCAGCCTTTCCCCATAGGAAAGATGCTCCAGTCCCTCACTCACTTTCATGGCCCTCTTCTGGATTCTTTCCAGTATCAATAGCATAGCCTGTTTTTCTGAACTTGTGGTTTTGTATTTCCTTGCATTTGCTTATTGAATTTCTGCAGGTTACGCTAGAGTTTTCTCAACTTTATGTGGATTCGATGGATTGTTCTGAAATATTGCTGGAAGTAACAAGGCTCCCATGGGCATCCATCCATTCTGTTTGCAAAATGTATGGCACTTTTTATTATTTTATCTGTTCATTCCACTCTGCAGTGCCCTACGGTCTGAAAATATAACTAAGCCCTGCTCTGTCAAGCAACAAGAACATTCACACTGGGCAGCTAGGAATAGGAAAGTCTGAAAAAATGTGTTCCTACACCATAATTTTATCTAGAGAAAGAAGAACTATTTTTAGCTCTATATTGACTTGGTCAACAAACTAGTCTCTGGTGCTTAAAATGAGTGAAACAGCCTCTATAGCAGTATCACAAGGCTTAATTAAAGACAGATTTTTCCTAAAATCTTTTGTAGCCGTCACCAGTTGCAATCTGTTTTACATAATCAAAGGGATGAATTTTTATTCAGAAAGCATTTTTGATCCCTCCAAAACCCAGTTACAAAAATTGACAAAATTGACAAAGAAATAATAAAAAAAATTGCCCCTGCTATAAAGAATTGGATACTTGCCTTTGATCCAATTCAGTGATGATAAAAAACCACACTGAAATGGTCTGAAGTCGGCAACAAGTAGGAGGAAACATCAAGTGACTGTTGGCTGTCTGTGGGAGATGTGATAACATGAGGTGATAAAACCTCTGACTCAATGAGCACTGCAGAACATGCACAAACCTCAGAAAAGTGGATTATGGGGAAAGAAAGCAGTGAAAAATAAAATCAAAAGAAAGACCTAATCTAATAAAATTGAAGAATACCAGAATAGCAAAAGAAACACCATGAGAAATCAGACACCCCTATGCCATCCCTCAAATCTGATCAACCACTGCTTTGCTTCTCTGCAGCAGGTGTAGCACCAATTTGATGTGTACATATTCTGTAGCTCTTGACAATAAAATCACATGTTCATTTATAGTGTGAAGCACCAGAGTAAGACAGAATTCCTATTCACACTCTTTGTAGGGGCTCTCTTGTCTACTGTCTGTAACAACCAATTATTGCAGACTACCCACTACAAGCTAAACTAGAGTTCCATAATTACTTTTGTACAAAAAAGCAATGCCCATTTAAAATGTTTTTAATTTTATGATTGCAATGATCTATATGAATTTATTCCATCTGTAAAGTAATCACGTATAACATGTGATGCATCCAGTGGAAGGGGAAGGGAAAAAAGGTAGAGCATTAAAGGAAACAAATACAAGCAAGGATTATTTTAAGGAGTGAAAGCTGTTTACCCCTCTCCTTATTTAACTTTTTCAGCTGGTGTCTCCATTTACATTCAAAGACCACAAAAACAAAAAAGCATGAAAATTTGCACAAATCATTACAATCAGCTCTTCTGAATACACAATTTTTGTATTCTCATAATACTTGATGTTTAAACAGCTGCTGTTTTTGCAGGCAGTCCCAGTTGCTGTCATATATCTTGCATGGAATTACATAGGCATGCAAGAAGGTTTTATGAAAGTATAAAAAGATAAAATCAATTTAATGCTTACATTATGAGTTTCCAAAGGATCAGGACTCACAAGGACAGAAACACACCCTTAAAAATGACGACTGTCAAAACAATACATAAATCAAGAAAATTTATAGCCTGGACAGACCAGAATATAAACCAGGAACAATAATCATAAAACTTGCAACAGTTCTGTCCTCCTAAGCATTCTACTTATTTCATAACTAAATCTACAAAGCAGAAAAAATGAATGCACATGATTCTATATTAAGCATTTTCAAGAAAGGAACACAAATATTTGCAGTCAGTTACTACCTCACATCCTCTTGCATAGCTAAGATGCATGCACATATGTCATATTTTATCACACTTTTTCTTCCTTGAGCTGATATAGATTCCGTACAAAACTTGCCAATGTCCTAGAAAAAAGTTGCCTCTAGTTTCAAATGTGATTACAGGTAAGTCAAACTCATGTGAATGCACCTATCTGACCCTCAGTGATTTTTAAGACATTTTTACATTATCTTCATTCTTCAGAATGCACACAAGAGGCAATGGTAATTAATTTTCCTTTCCCAAGGTCCAGCTGGTCAAAGTAAAGCTGCATGATCTATGACAAAAAGAGTGACTTAGGATTTCCTAGTATAATTTTTACCCCAAAATTTCTATGAATAATACAGTTCAATCATGAAGAATTAAGTGTATGCTGCTGTAGTGATTATGTTTCAGCTGAAGTTATAACCGCTATCCTGTCAACACAGTCTAGTTTATATTTCTCAGATACTGAGACTCCTAGTTTTCCACATTTCAGAAGGCAAAAAAACACAACCAAATTTCAACCATCTCCAGCACAAAAAAATGGCCTTCAATCAGGAAAGGCTAACAAAATCATGCCCCATTTGGTTAGAATCGAGACAGTGGACAAGTACTTGCAGTTCCAGACGAATCCCCTCTGTAATAGCTTCCAATGTTTCATCATTACTGAAAGCCATGAAAGAGAGAAAAATTATGTAGCAATAAGCTAAAAAGACATAATGTGTTACAAAAATAAGAAATCAGAAGCAGCCCATAAAATACAAGTCTTATGTTCCTACAGTACAGAAGCAGCAGTGTGAATGAAGGTTGTAATACATATATGGTAATTAAACATGAGAAAATGGAGGTGTTGTCTATATTGAGATGAGCCAGAAACAATCAACAGTACTGAGGGCACAGACTGTTAGTTTTTTCCTATCTGGATATTCCAATCTATAATTTTTTCTGAGGGACAAAACTGTCACAGTAAAATTATTAAAGAAAATTGTGGGCATTCTTTTCCTCAGCAGATAACATCATAAAACAAAATTTGGCATTAATAAAATGCATTTCAGAAATGATCAATATATATATATATCCAACAGATATTCGTCAATTGTTGCATTTCAATATAATTATCTCTTTAAACAGTCATGAAAAACATAATGTAGGCATCACAAATAATGAAATATTATTCTAAGGGATGTTTCATGACATTCCACCAATCAATCTAACCCTCCCAAAAAAACCTGATTTTTTTTTTTTTTTTTGTGATCCAGGTTATAAATTTAAATGTTTGAAATTAAATCATTTTGAGCCTTGCTGTTGAAACATGGAAAAAAATATTTTATTTCAGATCACTCACCGAGTCATTTGACAATGGTGTTTGTTACTGTCACTTCAGGACACATGGCTTTTGTAATCAGCTCACTGTATGGGGCTTAAAATAAGTAGCTATTATTTATCTCAGATGTATTTCTGATATCTTTCCCTATTAAACTTTTCTCCTGAATATCTGTATAGAATATATTCACTACAGTTAGAATTCCGTATCCTAAGTGTAAGATAAGATGTAAAAAAAATCAAAAATGACAACTTATGTTGCTGGGTATCCAATGATTCTCAATCATCCATATAACCATTATCTCTTCCAAGTGACAAGATCATTCAAAAAAAAGCTTTCTGTAACTAAAATTTTCACATATCTGTAAATGCCCTTTAACTTGGAGCAGAAATCCTGGCTTTCTCCCTGCTGTTTTATTTCATCTCTGTTTTTTTTATTCCTCCTGGGTGAAGTTACTGGGAAACAACAAATTTCACCAAACCTGCTGGACATTTTGTAGGAAACACAAACTGTTTTCTGGACTCACAGAAAATAGTTTTTTCCAGCACAGGGGAAGCACAAGGATCTAGTGTGAAGCCAGTACTGGGTACAATATTAAGCCTAGAGTGTTACAAGTGAGAGACAAGACATCACGTTCTTTGTTTATTGCTTTTATTCTGGGTGTATAACCTCATGCATAGCTCAGAGATAAAGAAACCAATAGCAAATAATTCCATCATCAGGTCTTCTGCACAGTACCAACTGAAATAGACATGGCTAAGTCTGAATATTTCATGCAGGAAAGAATCACTTAGCCATCCATTACTTCACTCTGCCACTGAGCTACCTGCAGTCCTCATTTTATCTCATCTCATAGTTTGATGAAAAATGCCACACAGCCTGGTCATAAAACAAAAGCCAGATTGTGAATAAATTATAAAGAGAAAGTAAGTCATGTAACTATTTTATAAAATCATGCAACATGATTTTCAATTAGATTTTATTCGTGAATATGTTCTCAACAGATTTGAAGTTAGTTTATCAGCTCTAGGTCTTTAGGATTTTCTAAATTCTTAGAATATATTGAGAAGTAAGAAAGAAAGCACAGCATTCTATTAGTAAATTGTTTTATTTCCTCAGGCTGTTTTCTTGCAAAATAGAATCTATTTTACACTACTCTGTATTAAAAAGTAATTTGCTAGCATTGAACTGGCATATCTCTTCACAATTCTGCTCTACTAACAAAAGCTTCCATCTTTCTAATGATTTAAACACCTTGTAATTGGCCTAAATCTGCACAATCAATGCATTCCCTTTGAGGTTAATGTAGTATATCCATTTAGTTCTTCAATTATAAACTGAAGGATAAGGAATCTCAATATACCTGTCAGCAACTCAAAATAGCTTGCAGGTTTATACAGATGTATGGAGCTCTTAAAAGAAATCAAGAGGTTTCTGCTTAAATTTATTGATATTTTGTGAGTGTATGCAAAGCTTGTATGTTTTAATTTTTCCACTATTTTCGTTATATTAGATTTTCAATTTTCCAGCTGCTTATAGAGGTTCTCATGAGCTCTCCCTAGTTCCCTTTTTAAAATTTTTTTGTTTTCCCTTTGGTCTGATTCAACTATAATTTCATTTTTCATAGCAGAAAAAGACTAAATCAAAACAAAAACAAATAAATGAAAATAAACAAGTAAACAAACCACAAAATCTCCCCAACACATGAAGCCAATTGTTTTTACAGCAGAACTTACTAAGAATTACACACAGCGCTAATGGAAAGAGCTTTAAAGTAACAGTCAAAATTTTCTGGTGCTGAGAATATGAAAAAGGTTATTCTCTTTGTTACACACAACCAAAAAAAGAATTTTGTGGTAATTTTCTTGCAGCCCTGTCATGTGCAAATTGTTCACATTATTAATTGTCTTTAGATTGTTTAGGTTATTTGCTGTGTGCTCTTCCCATTGGAAGGTCATCCTTTAGCCTTACCGACTTAATCTATTTTCTTCCTTAATTTAAGCATAGGTTCAGGTGCATTCCATGAAATGTCCATATCTCAAGCTCCTTCTTTTACTGAACAAACTTTCCTCTTTTCCATGCATTTACCTCTGCAGGTAATGGTCCAAAATCCCTTACACTTACTTTGTGCTATGTCAAACAAAACACTAGTTTTCTGGATAAACTTGCTCACTTGCTTTACTTTCTGTAACTGACTCATTCTCATGATTCAGGAAAGTACACGGCAAATATAAAGAAATATGTAGAAAATATAGCATCAACTATGTTAGAAGTTATTGTCTGTATAATCTATCCACCACTGATTCTTCTGTAGCCAAATCTGTGCATGGCCCACAGAGAAAGCAGCTGTCACGACCCCTATAGCTGAATCATAGGTTCAACTAAGTTCAGGTTATTCTTCATAACTTGTGCTGACTTGTGATGACTTGTGCTATTAAAAGCTTGCCCAGGATTTAAGTATTTTGTCTCTGTGCATTGCAGGCTTTCTGTTTTCAAAAGATCCATGTAAGCAACTTGTCATTCTGTGTATATCCTATGTGCTTCTGCATGTGCCTCCCTCCACAAATTGTCTGAAACTGTAGCAGCTCATAAGGGCAGCATACAGATGTCCAAACCCATTCTGCAGGAGACTTCATAAGACTATTTCATCAACTAGTGCTAATGGCAAAGGACAGGCTAAAGAATCCTTTACTGCTCTTTTATCAGTGCTCAGAAACAACATGAAAGCCAATTTTTTTTTCCTTCAGCAAGAGGCCTACAGTGCCTAGTTTGCACGCCTGTATGTTAGCCAAAATAGCAGCCAATACAAAATTAGTAAATTCTTCTCTCAGCATTCAAGGTTATGAATAAATGGGAGCAAAATAAACTCAAAGGTGTGTGGCATGGTATTCCTCATGCTTCTTCCTCAACCAAGAACATAACTGCAAGCTTTCTATTTAAGTCTCAACACCTGAGAGTGCTCTGGGATGCACCAAGAAAAATACAGAAAATAGTAGGTGGTGCCATGGGTACTCTGAACTAACACAGTTGTCACAACAATTTCTTTGATCAGCAGTGCGCAAGAATAATAATGTCATCAGCACCATATCTGGCCACCTCTGACATTTTCTCCAGCCATGAAGATCCAGATACCCACTTGGAGGATAGGGCTCTTTCAGCATGATAGTAAAAGCCTGGGTTCCTCACCTCCTGGTCCTTGGCCTATTTCAGGAAAAAGTTATCAGCATAGTCAAAGGAGGCATAAGAAACTACCTTTGTGACTTATAAACAAATTTGCAACAGCCACTCTTTCATGTTCTCTCCTTTATTGAATATTCATGTAATGTAGTGAATACCCATAAATATAACAAAGTAATTAAATATCTTGTTTGCAATCAGATAAAGTACACACGCTTCTCTCTCCTATCCAAAAATCCTGATATGAAATTAACCCACTCTCCTTTCAGTAAGAGTTGTAACTGCTTACCAGAAAATTGTGTATGTGAAATATAACAAAACCAGAAAAATGTCTCAATTATCTTCTATGTCTCACTGCCTCAAAGGTAGGGAAGTAATTTTTATATTGATCTTCTCAACAAACCAAGGTGATGCCTAAAGAATTTCTATTTTAAAATTATAATCTTGGAAATCTAATTTTTATATATTTATAGAAAAATAGAAAAATATTTGAATATATTAAAAACACTGTCCTAAACGTTAAAAATTTTAATTTTGTTACATAGGGTTTCATTTTTCTTTAAAAACTAATAGACTACATGAACCACAATGAAATCTGACAAAATTATTCCCTTGGAATGCATTTTGACAGATTAGAAAAAAAGGACATTGAAATAATATGGAAAATGTAGTTCATCATTAAGAGAGAAATACAAAATATAGAACTATAGCTTGCTATGTTCAGAAAATTTCTAAGGAAATAAAGCTTTCTTCTAAAAAGGTTAAAGGGCAATACCTCCTTCTTCAGAGAAAAGAGTTTGTAGAAACTCAATGTTCTAGAGACAAAGGTGGCTTTTTATGATGTCTTCTATTGCTGAAATACTTTGTGCAATCTGGTTCTAAACATTTGAATGAGCAGAATATTCTTAGAATTAAATATTTCAGTAGTTTATCCTTGTATTTCAAATAACAGACAGGTTTGTAAGTTGGGCTTGTTAAAATGATACCAAAGCATGACTATGGAATATTGTTCAGAATTGAAAAAAGAAGTGCTTTCAAATGTACAGCTACTGTTATTGTTCTTTATTTTTTAATTAAGAAAGAAGTGAATGTAGATTTTGTAAATTAGGAGTTTATTTCTCTCCTCATTCCTTCTCCACTCAGAACTCCCTCCCTTCCCCAAAACAACCTGCTTACAATGAACCCACTTTTCCTCTCAAAAAAATGGTTTATTCTTGCATGCTTAGCAGGGTTTAAACCCATTTTTGATGGGTTTTGTTTGCATTTTATGTCCACATACAAAATTCTGGTATACTGACAAATTGATGTTATTCCTATATGAGTAGTGAGCAATTTTATGAATTAATGTGGAATTAAATCACCTTGTTAGAAATCTGTAGTGACATAAGCCACATGTATTCAGAATGCTTATAGTAACTGAAAAATGTATTAGGCATCTGAAGCTTTTTTAAGCTCAGAAATATAGAACAACTTTTTATAGAACTGCGAAAATGAGGAATACTGTCTTTATAGGGTATTTAAGTTATTTTAAAGCTGAATGATTTTAACATGTAAGTAGAAGTAAACATGTAAGTAGAATGCAAACCATTTGAAAAAGAAATTCAACTTGGGTTGAAATCTAAAAGAAATAAAGGAATATCTCAGGGAAATGCTGAGAGTGGAGAGGAAGTGTTAAAAGCTATATTCTCAAAATTGTCCAGAAAAAGACAACATAACCATGAAGGCAAAGATATGCAATTCTATTGAAATACGAAATTTACTCATAGAATGCAGTCACA
Organism: Ploceus nigricollis; assembly: GCA_013399945.1. Taxonomy (NCBI): domain Eukaryota; kingdom Metazoa; phylum Chordata; class Aves; order Passeriformes; family Ploceidae; genus Ploceus; species Ploceus nigricollis. The sequence continues at coordinate 147,499 of VXBC01006580.1, forward strand.
ACTACTTCATAAAAGGGTGGTACCAATGCAAGAATGAGAGCAGCAATTTGGAAACTAAAGAAACTAAAAAAAAAAAAAAAAGAAGAAAAACACACTTCATATCTCTGGATTGTGACTAAAAGAGAAATCATTATATACGGCCTAGTACTTCTGATAGGTAAGTATTTAATACTTAGTAAACTTCCCCTAAGGCCAGAAAACTCATATCATAAGAAAGAAATGGGCCAAGACAGCATTTCAGGTCAGGAATATTTTGTTCTCACAAAATATTTTGATTTCTGCTCAAAATTTTAGGCTATCAGAGGTTGGGTTTTTATTCCCTCTTGACTTCCTTCAGAAGCACTATGGATATTCCTTAAATTTTTTTCCATCCTTCTTAGAAACAGAAGTCAGAGATACGTCTCTAAAGAGGTGGTAGATGAGAAGAAAACCTTAATTTTCCAAGAATGTGATGCCAGCATTTAGATGAAGACGTGAAATAGAATAGGGTTTGGAAAACTTGGCTGGAACTGTCAAGAGCTTCTGTATAAAATAAATTCATGAGGCAAAAGGACTGTTTTAGAAGCAACAGAGATGAAGAGCTTTGAGGTAGGTTGCATCTTTTCTAGGTGAGCAGGAGGTGATTGGCTAGAGCTGGAGAAAGAGGAACTAACCTAAAACGGTGAGGGAAAAAAGATGCATTGTAGTAAAAAAGGAAATTCTCCATTAGGTTTTTTTTTTTAAAGATAATGTCTTGGAAAGTCTTTGGCAGAGAAACATTCAGGGAAGATGAAACTAGGTTAGTAAAGAGCAGATGAAGCTTGCGCAGAAGAAACAAACCTCAGGACTCTGAGTCACTAACTTCAAAGCACTCTGTAACTGAGTGCTGCTATTGAGATTGATTGGGAGCTTGAGTAAACCCACCAAAACTGCCATATTTTTGATAACCATTCCATATCTCCTTGTAGGGGACTTCTGTAAAGCCTGTGGTGATTTTTTTTCTTTTTCTTTTTTCTCTGTATAAGAAAACTTCATTTTTGTTCAATAGGTTTATTTATAATTACAGCAGAATCCAGGTTGTTTTCTAAAAATCAGAATGCATTTATTTTTTCATTGCTAAATGCTACATTTCCCATTCTCTGGCCATGGTAGCTGTGTTCTACACTTTTTAAATAACTCCTTTTAATTACAAATCAAATTTGAATGATACTTTAGCAATAGTTAAAAGATACTTGAATGATGCATAAATAAAGTGCTCTGAAAGAATGAACAGTGATTGGAGAATCAGTATGTGTCAAAGTAATGATTCATAGGATAATCGTTCTCTAAATATTTCATTTAAACTCAAGAAAGATTGCAAATAATTTATTTGCACCTCTCTGACTCTTGGCTTCATCTTAAAAAGTGTATTATCGAGCCCCTTTACTCAAGAAGCTATTTCACACAATTTGTAAATACCAGGTTCTCTGCATCTCTTTAGGCATACTTCTTGTTTTTCGGGATTGATTGATTGATTTTTTTGTTTTAGTTTTTTGTTTCTTGATGCAAATAGCATAAAATAAGTTAGGCATATTTCACCAGCAAAGATAAAGATTTTTATAAAATAATCAACTCAAACTTAAAGAATTAATTGTTCTAAATCAGAGGTATGAATAAAAAAGAGCTCAGAAGCATGAATGAATTTATAGCTTGGTGGAACATGAAGACAGCTGCAACTGGCTGCATTATTGATGAGAAACACAAAGCAGTTACACAGAACATTGAATTAAAGAGAATAGAACATTGCTTTTCAACTTCATGTGCAGTCAGATGTTCAAGCTTCATTATCTAGGTGGATCTTGGGGAATTATTTGTACTGGGATTACTTATGTTTATGAAGCTTTCTCACTTGCTAACAACACTAGGTTTTGCTCAGCTTGCCCTAAGAACAAGACCTTTCTAGAACTTGTCCCTTTCTTTCCATTGCCTACCACTTCAAGTCAGATTTGGAGCTATAACTAAACCATTCAGATTGACTGGCAATTAAAATAAATGGTGCAGATTAATGCAGTCACTACTATATTATTATTAATGTACCTGAAGCTATAAAGGCTAGGTCAAGCTACAGGAAATGTTGCTAGCCACACAATTAGATAACAAATGTAGGGTGGAGTTCAACCACCTTTTCCATTACATTAAATGGCTAATGCTGAAATTGAATTAGGGCATTTTGAGGTAAAATGCTGGTATATCTGCCAACAAATCTGAAATACGCCATATTTGCAAGTATGACATATCAGTGGAAAATAGCAACCTTAAAATAAAAAAGAAAAGTTTTTAAAAGTTTAGGTTTAATTTATAAAGGTCCTAGGTTATATTATTCTTGCTGGCATAATGCAGGCCTACTAATATAAAATACTTTTAACACTTAAAAAAAACCCACTACAATAAAGCAGGTGTGCAAAGGAGGCTTCAAACAATTCAATTTTTTTATAATTCCATGTGATGTCCTTTGTGTTTGCCTAAGTCAGTGGGCCAGAGAGAAGCCTGGTCTGTGGTCTGTGCCATTCTCTGGGAATTAAGCAGCCCTTTCTTTAGTTACACCTTGCAAACAAGCCCTGTGGTTAGGTCCTACCCTGCTACTACCAGTTCAAAGTGTTAGAATGCGATTTCCTCTGCAGACTGCCTTACCCCTCATTTTTAACTCAACTTTTCTACTACTTCTCCTTTATTTTTTTCCCTTTTCAGATTTCAAGGTAAAAAAAAAATTTAAGCAGCAAATATAACTCAACCTCTCATCCTATACTCCCTTCCTGACTACATTGTTATAAAACGGGAGAGGTCACAAGATTAAATTGTTTCCTTTGCACGTTAGCTTTCATCAAAGCAGGACTGGGCTTTTGGTTTGGTTTTACTGCAGATTTGGGATTTGTTTTCTTTTGTTTTGTTTTGCTTTTGGTTGGTTCGTTGGTTGGTTGATTTGGGGTTTTTTCACATGTTGTGGGTTTTTTGCCTACAACTGAACTATAACTTGTGCTTTAAAAAAATCTAACAAACCTGATTTATGTTTCACATTAAATCAATACACGAAGTTAAAAGATGTCTTGCTATTCTGTGCCCTTTGGTATTATATCATTAAATTCCAGGATTTTGTAACAGGAAATAATTGAATGTTTAAGAAATTAAAGACTTTCTAGCTACAAAGAAGGAGTCTCTTCATTTGGGTCAAGCTTTATTTTATTGTGGATAATGGGCACTTGACAATCTAAACACAATATGGCTGCACCTGCATGGGCAAATGTTGGCCAGGAGAACGTCTGTAGTTGTGCTGACAATGTAATGGCATTAAACATGCTCCAAATTTCTATACCAAAGTCTAGCACTGGATTAGTGAAAATCTGATGAACTGAACAAACAATAAAAGATGGAATGTAGTTTCCAGTCAAGTTTCATCCAAAGGAGTTTGAGCACTCCCATGCCACACTCACATAAACCACAGCAGCTTTGATAATTGGCTTTAAGAGTTTTGCTTCAGACATGTATTTCTGATGCAATCGAGGCACCCCTACCAGGCTGCCATAAGAAACCAATTCCACTGTTCCTTGAGGCAAAAATCTAGTATATTGACCAAAATTGAAACTGTGGGCTTAGGATTTGGTTCTCCTGTGCCCAAGAAATCTTACAATGGACATGTGTCCCAAAAAATTTCCTTTCAGCTTCAGAGAATCTTCCTTCCTAGGACCTACATGAGCCACAGCCAGCATCCATTTAACTAGTATTTTTTCATTAATTTGCAGGATGAATTTTCTGTTCTGCATAATGTAATGAAATTCTGCATAAATGTAAATTAATACACCAAAGCATCTGGGAAAATAATTTTTTTTCAAATATATTAGTAATTGATATAGTATTGCAGTGATTTCAAAACCATGAAAAACCTAGGCCTAGAAACACATACTACTAAATACTATAGAATGTAAATTAAAATACTGCAGAGTAGAAATTAACATCTACTGAAACAAAGATTTGGCTTTCTGTGTTCATGGGAGTTGTTTGAGAATTTTTTGCTGTTCTGTGACCTACTATTTGATTGTTTCCATTTACAAGTCTCAATGTGATAAAACAGAGCCTTTCAAATTGTGCTGCGATATTGCTGCCAGAACTCATCTCTCGGAAATCAAACAAACTAACTAACAAACAAATTAGATATTCTAGATGCATTCCAAATTAAGCAATCCACTACTTGTATGTTAATAATTATTAAAAAATTATAGGTGAGTTACGTCAATGTTTTGATCCTTGCACTTAAATTATTTAGCACTTCCACCAAACGACAATGGTCAGAATGCACACAGGAACACAAATTCATATGAACTCCAAAGATGCTCTGATTTACATACTGTTTCATTCCCTATTAGTTACAATTAGTAATATTGGCTTGTTTTAGACTAGAGGGAATGGTATTTTACTTTGGAATCTTTAAAAGATTCTGCCATACAGTTAGATCCCATAAATAGGAATCATTTTCCAGGGAACTGCCATGCCATCCTGATCAGGAATATTTCTGTGAACCAGGACCCCAGCAAACCCATAATTCTCTTACTCTGTACTTGATTTCAACAGCGGTGTGGAAACATAAGGATAAACAAAATAATATAAGTACTACTAACAAAAGTTTTACATAGTCACAGCAAAAGAACCCTGCAAAAACATTTATGACAAAAATGTTATATATATTGTTATATATAGCAATAAATGTTATATATGCATCTTATATGCATATATATGATATATGAGCAACTCTAAGTCAAAGGTTTTTTATAATTCTTGACGTACGATAGTCCACTAGCACTGAACATGCTATTACACAAATATGTGCAACATAAAGGGACACTTCAAAGCACATTTATATTTCCTGCAGATGTGATTAGAATACTTACTATTTTATTCTTCTTATGTATAATCAGGCTCTTTTGTACGCAACAATGCAAATGCACTCAAAGTGAGAGTCCTATTGAGGCAATATCTTGTCTGTTTTACTGTAACATGTCTGCTAGGATTAAAATTGTGCTGCCACTTGCTTTGTAAACTGGAAGTTGTTAATAGATAAGTCACCCAAAACTTCTTCAGAGTTGATTATATTTTACTTAAGGTATGAAGAGGTGAGTAATGAACCTTCTCCTCTCATTTGTTCCTTGTGCATGGGGCTTTGCAGCAATCACAGTCCTGGCAGTTACCCAAGTCTAGTCACATTAATTCCTGGTAAGATGCCAGCTTGTATCTGTCACCATTACTTTCTTCTTTTCCCTAGTGATCACCCATTCTCGCTAACAATTCCCCAGTTCTCCATTTACTCTGAAATATACCTGCTGTCAAAATGATTTAACACTTTATGTGCAAACGTTATGTTTTTTTGTTTTTAAAATTCATGAAAGGAAAAATCACACAAAAGAGTCTGCATTGTCATTTCTGAAGTATCAATTTTGTCTAATTCCTAAAAGAAAAAAGCTTTTTAAATACTTAGAATCATCATGAACTTTAAAATATTAATTGACAACTGATTTTTTACAGAGTAATAAAAGAAATTGATTTTAATTGAGCTTTTCTGAATAATATACGTTGACACATTTGGGTTTAGGTGAATTGGAATTCAAGAATTATGTCTGTGATGAAGCTTTCTAAACTTCTTCAATTTATTCTGTTCCTTCTCTTGCATGAAACAGCTGATCAAGGTTCTGCATATGCTTTCCTAGGTGTTTTGTTCTGTGGTACATCCATTTCTAATAAAATATTACTATGAATCCATTTTTAATAAATAGAATTGTACCACCTATGTTTTTCAACTGAATACTTCTGTCATATGTTTTTACCTTCTCTAGTATCCGTGGCCAGGATATACAGATGATAGTCTAGCTTCTGTTCCTGATCCAAAAAGAGAGATAAAAGTCATGTAGCTTAAAATTTAAAAATTGTTCAATTCATCTGCTCTTCTTTGGAAAACCACTACAGTGAAAACCTCACAGCACATATTCCATGCAAAACTCTGCAAGTTAATAAAAAACATACTCTTCTGGAAAAACTAAGTCAAGATCTCAAGATCTCGAAAACTAGTGGCCAGAAATGTCAGATGAGTCTGATTTTGCAGATCACCTCAATGAACTGAACTGACTAGAGGACTGAACTCTTGATAGGCACTAGTTTAGTTTCTTCATGGCTGCCTCTAATTAAACCTATGATTATATCAAACTTAATGCTACACAAACTTAATGCAGGGTAATTATTTTCTAGAGGGAGGTTATAAGATTCATTGTAAATGCCAAATGAAGACAGATTTTTCTTTCAGATAGCCATGCATATTTACTCCCTCCTATCTTTAGTGTAGGCAGTCTCATTATGCAAAAGAAATATTTTGAATATGTTTTTATCTCTACTCACTTTGCCAAAATGGGAACATGAAAGTATGTTTATTCCTAAAATTTTAAACTCAATCCATCTAAATAAATTTAAATTTATTTAATAATTTAATAATCCATCTAAATAAATTTAAATAGTCTACCAGCACTGACAGATAACGCCATATAGAAGTGTTTAAGTTTAAGAACATATTTAACATTTTAACATATAACAACATGTAACAATATATTTACCATTTTAAGTTTAGTAACATGTTTAAGTTCTATAAATGCATAGCAAAAGGAAGCTCTGAAAAGAAATGTCTGCAGGCACCATGAATACTTTACACTTTCAAACCTAGTTTGAATTGAAGTACATACTAGTAGTATGTCTCTGTAGTATATGACTAAAAGTGCTTGCAATATTTGTACTAAAAAATATGTTTGCACTTGCTTTATGATGGAAATGAAAGTAAGAGCAGGCAAAAATAGTCCCCATAATTCAGTTTACAAAAACAGTACTCCTTTTCTATCACTCTCTCATAAGGAATCTAGTGATGAATTACCTGAGTAAAAATAAAATTTTTAATTAAAATCTTTGCAAGTATTTCTACATGGTAAGGGGGTTTGCAATTATTTCTTCCCAGATGAAATAATTTACCAAAAGGAATAGAATCATAGAATCATCAAGGTTGGAAGAGACATTCAAGATCATCCAGTCCAGTCATCAAATCAGCACTGTTGCTGTAACCTCTAAACCACTAAACCACACCACCCAGCACCAGATTCAGATGTGTCTTTAACATCTCCAGAGATGGTAACTCCACCACCTCCCTGAGAAACCTATTCCAAAATCTAACCACCCTGACAAACAGTGAAGAAAATTTTTCTAATGTCTAATCTGAGTATCCCGTGCCTTAGCTTAAGGCCATTTCCTCTTGTCCTCACATTTTGGCATCGATTTTGCTGGGAAAGTTAAGGAATCAAAGCATGTTTAAACTCAGTATTATGATTTATCTTTCACTTCTTTAGAGTGAAATTTATAATAGCATCTCAATGTGCTCTCTCTAGGTTAAGCTTAGATTATAATAAGTGGAGTAATTGCCTAACGTACGGCAATGCTCATTCTAGTCCAAGTGCACCAGAATGAAGTGAAGGTCTCACTGAGAAAAGAGTTGGGAGCTTTTTTTAATACTTGAAAGCTACTCCATTTTCCTGCCTTTTAACAAAAACATTTTGAAATCACACAAAACCGTAAATCAGAAAATCTGTTCTTCAAATTACCTGGCTTCTCACCCAAAAGGCAGGCTCTGATCACACCTTCCTTTCCAAGGCTGTGCTGATTTTTTCTAAACAAGAACATTCAGAGGGGATGGGTCTGACAGTAGTAGCATCTAACAGGATGATACAATGAGGAAACTGTTATTTCCAAAAATCTCAGCTTAATGCAATTTGTTACACAAGCTGACTTTTTTAATCAGAAAAAGACTTTTTACTTTTTGTTAAAAATAAACAATAAAAGGAGGCCATTTTGTCTTAAGATGTACAGCCAATAAAACATCTCTAGTGAAATTCTTTTCTCTCCTCATAAACAGTAATTACTTTTACATTTCATGAAGAAATGAGAGTCAACAGTTACACTTATTTTTCTATAACAATAGCAGTTTTTGCATTAAAAATTAGGTACTCCTCTGGTGGAACTCTCCAAGATTGATGGCAGAACCAATGGAAAACCTTCTAAAATATATTTATAATATTTGTGTTGAAGTAAAGCCTGCTTGCTCTCATGTCTGCCCAGGATGAGTGATAGATCAGCAGAAAGTGTTGTCCCCTGTACTCTGCTCCAGTAAGAGGTAGATAGTGAAGGTAGAGATAGTGGGGGAATTTACTCTTTCCCAGGCAAACAGAAAGTGGGATTAGGATGACTTCTAGGTACAGGATCCACTGTAAAAAATAACCAACCCAAACAATCTGCAACAATTGACAATATTTCCTCTGGACCAAAAGGGAAGACATTGGAAGGCAGGGGAAGAAACCAATTAAGGTTTGATTTGTGTTTCTTCTTTGTAATGAGTTGACTCTTAATGTGGGACTTAAAGAATTAGCTTCTTCTGTTTTAAAAAAGTTTGTACTTGACATATTAAGTCCTGAACATATAACTATTAAGACATATCACTATTAAGTCCTGAAAAATACAAATAATACCAGTCAAAATTTAAGAGATAAGAGATTTGATCTGTCGTAGGGGTTTTAAAGATCTTTTCTATAATTGTAGATTTTGTTATCTTCCACCTACACATTCCATCACTGGAGACAGCTTAAATCACCAAAGAAGCCTTTTAAACACATTTAAAGAAATGACTGTATTAGAATGCTGTCTTCACGCTCTTAACCTTTGAGATTGAAGATACCTGCGCTTTTTTAGGTGGATATTTTACTGCCAGTCAGATGAGAAGGCCTTGCAGAGAAGAAGCATTAAAAATAATGCAACGTACATAGAAAAACAGAATTCCTATCAGTGAACAGATTCTTTTTGATACACAAAACTGTATTTACTGATTTAAAACTGCATGTCAAGAACCAGATGCTTACTATCTACAAATATAAAGTAATGTAGTCATGACTATATGCTATCTTGAGTATCTTTTTTGTCTTAAATAAATGGAGGATGATGTTAATAGATCAAGAATATTCTTTTCTGTATGCTAATGATATAGCCTGGTCACTCTGAACAATTGGGTCAGATGAGCATAGCAGGCTGTATGACTTTGAAGTGCATGTTTTATAACACTTCGTCACATATTTAGAAGAAATGGAAATTCTGAAATGATAAAAAACAAGTCAGCACTACACATTCTGCCTAATAACATCACCATTTACATACTGTGCTTAAAAATCTGTGTATAAGAGTTTGCTGAAGTAGCTGAGGGTGGTAATATATGCATTCAGGAATCAAACTTCTAATTAATTTAGGAGTGAGAAATTAATTTAAAGGTGAGAACAGCAGAATTCTTTAAACAGTCTGACTTCAAAACAGGACAGAAATTCCCTACCGGCATTTTTGTTTATTTTAACAGAACCTGGTCTACTCAGCTGATTTCATTACTTTTTCTGTAATAGGATGCTGGAATGTATTTCAAAATAACAAGATTGCACAGACATACCATTAGTCATCAAATGCATTTTCCATCTGACTTCCATGTGGAGTAGAGAAGTCTTGTTTGTATAATAAACAGAATTTTAATCATCTGTCTGTAAAATTGGGTATTACAAAAGCAAATGAGCAGCAGAATGACAAGTAGAAACATTAAAAGAAATGTCACATGAAGATCAAAAAAAAAGAAATGTAGAAGGAGTGACTTAGTCACATCCTGTAGGACAAAATATGTCTTTTGCTACTATGACAGATTTTCTAAGCAGCTAACTATCAGTGTTTTCAAAACAAAATGCAGGACAATTAAACTTTGCACAATTAAACAATTTTCATGTATTTGACCCAATTCAGGTCTCTGAAATACAGGAGAAGACCTGCAGACTGATTTTCTTACTAGCTGAAAATTGTTTTCTAAAAGGAAAACATAAGCACAAAAATAAAGTCTACAACGGGTTTAAAATCCTTGAAATTATTCCAAAACTTTTCCTAGTCCCGATGAGATCAGCATCCTCTTAGATTTCACTTAAATAATTTCCTTAAAACCATTCCTTGATTTTCCATCTCTACAGCATAAACAAGAGCAAAGAAAATTCTGTCTGTGCTTCAAGGCAACAGCAAAATCAGCTTTAACTTCCAAGCTGATCTTGCATGATGAAACATATCATCTTACAGATATGAAAGCATCTATTTTTTTTTTGTCAACTTGCTTCATCTAAGAATGAAAAGCAACGCACACTTAACAGATGTCCTACCTTTCTTGTGCTGTGCCCTCATCACAGGTTTTTGTTGGCTTTTTTCTCCCTCATGTGTCTTTGGTGGCTTTTTTGTCAATGTCAAAACGGAGTAAGTTATTGGAAACTTCTGCATCTGAGACCAATCTGACACAAAAGCTACAAAGACAGTCTTAATTCTCTAAGTTACTTTCATATTTACAGGTTGTCTCTTGTAGTCTAATAGACAGCTTTAAAGTTCCATGCATCTGTTACTATCTCAAAAAAATAATGAAAAACAAGAAACAAACTACACCTTTAAAAATCCATTAAAAATCATGTTAAACAATCAAACACATTAACCTTAGAGTCTGATCCTGCCATTTTTTTTGAAGGCTTACATTTCTACATGCTCAGGCTATAGCACATTAATAAAAATGAGTTTGTGTACAGATTTTTGATAGAATTTATTAGTGTGTTCAATCTTACAGTTTAAATTATCTACTAACACTGTTATTTTGTTCACAAACACAAGTAAAAATGTCTCCATGCTAGAATATAATCAAAGTACTTTCCTTAATAAAAAAGTCATGAAAATATTTTAATTAGGAAAAAATGTAACTATTTCACACTTATTTGAACGGTATCCCAGCTGTTGCTATTAACCACATTGAAGTAAAACAGACTAAACAGTGCAATTAAATTTCTTCTTGGTTTAGAGGTTATTTTCATCACTTATTTCAGCTACTATTTCCCGCTTTTGTATTTGTTTGTAATTTAGCGGTACTAAAATCATAATTCCTGCAAGACTTACCCTGCTTATTGTGCACATAAAATTATTCTGCATAAGTGATAAAAAACCTTGACTCAAAATCTGAGCTGACGTAGATTTACCTAAACACAAATGACATTTGATGTTATTTCCCATTCCGTCTTAACAGAAATCCTTCTGACGGATTCGTGACACCCACCTACAACCACGGACACTGCCTGGTTTGTCTTCTGAAGATCACTCTGTACTAAGATGAGCTCTGCCTGAAAAAAATGGCTAAGACCAGGGACTAATTTTGCAACTCTGAATCTCATTGTGACTAATTTGTTTTCTTTCGCTCTCTCTTAATTGATCATGGTTTTCTGACTAGAGCGTTTAAGTTAAATGCCAAGGGCTATGTAGCACGCACAACTTCAGAATAACTTTCTCATTAAAACATCGGAGGACAAAGTCTCAAGGAGAATTTGTAGTCAATATTCCATGTTGTCTTTTATAATTCCTTTCTTCAGTGGCTGTTCCTGCCACTGCATTTATTTGCAGATCCTTTTACACAAAGGTAACTGGAGACATGTAGACTTACATGAAACTAAACTTAAGAATGCTGTTTGTTTCTAAAAGAGTTATGATTTGACACAGCACAAGCAGAAAGTGAATGTAATAATAGTTTATTAGAGAAAATTCTGAAACTTTAATGGTCTTTTTAGTCATTCCTTGCTCTGGTAATGCTTCAGGGGGGATTTCCCACTGGTAAGTGCTCTATAATTTAAAATAAGTGAAGACATCAGGATGTGAGTCATTAATTGTTAATTATAGTCACCTACCTTTATTGGTTCCCTACAGAGTATCTAGTTAACAGTGATCTATAGACAGATTTTTTAGAATACCTGTAAACAAAAGAAGACTAAGGTACTTTATGTGATGGTTCCACACCATCTGCTACACTCTTTGAATGAAATGACAGGAAGAAGGAGTAAATTCAAAATGATATAGCAGATGGTCTTGACATAAAATGATGGCCTTTTTGCCTTATTTTTGTTTTCTTTTTATTTACTACTGAAGAGAACAGAAGAGGATAAGCCCCAAATTCTATTAGAATATGGTAATATTATTTAGAACTATAAAATATGCCAGAAAAAATTTTAAAAATGTAGCTTGTAAATCCAGTATAATAGAAAAGGGAGAAAATAGCACCCTACATTAATAGAAATTGTTAAAAGAGAACTTGTGTATGCCCCATCCCTGGCAGTGTTTAAAACCAGGTTATATTGAGCTCTAAGCAACCTGATCTAGTGAAAGATGTCCCTGCCCATGGCAGGGAGTTGGAAACAGATGATCTTTAAGGTCCTTTCCAACACAAAACATTCTATGATTCTATGTTAGTGAGTGTCTCCATTCATCCTTCTTTCTACCCTTTCTAAGGTTGGCTTTTTTAGCTGTCCTCCCAAATAAGCAAACCCTTACTGGTGGAAGAATCTTCTGTTTCTTAATCCAGTGTTCTTTCCTCTGCATCTTCCTGAAATTGGCAGTGTGCTTTATTTTAATCAGAAACCTTAATTGGCTTTTGAACTAACTTTTGGGAACTGAGCAAATAGTAGCTAAAAATTTATCTATTTTGTCAATAGCTTCTTTCTGTCTTTCCTTTGGGACATTATCTCAGTGACCTGTTCTCAAAATAATGAGTAATAGGTAAGGCTCCAGTGCGATGCTCCCTCTATTGGTGATTCAGTTTATCCCCAGCAACTGCATTAGCAGCCTTCAAATAGTTTTTTCATCAAATAAGGCCTCACAAGTCATTATTATTTACAGATGAAACCTGAAAAATTACTTTCAAAGGAAGACTAAATAATTAAATACTGTAAAAGAGCTTGAATCAGATTGATTGTGACACAAACGCTAGTTGAATTTTTCCATTTAAACAGAAATATTACCTTGGTATTGCCTTTTGCAACCCTATCAGCAGTAAATTTGTTTCTGTTGCTAGACAGTGAGGCGCATTCCAGGTCTCTCCGAGAATTACTTCCCATTACAAAACTTTCATCTTATTTTGCAGATGGAATGCCAAAATATTTTACACCCAATTCTGCATTGTATAGCATAATTCGTAGTGAAGTAAGAGCAGCCTTCTTTTGAAATTCAAGTTGCAGAATCAGCTACTGAACTATCTGGCAGTTCCCAAAATAAACAGAGGCAAAAATAAAGTGATAAAAAGTTACTGAGAAGAACGTGGTTGCATTTAATTCCATGATGCAGTGACAGGTAATAGGACACAACAGAATAAATTCTGTAAAAAAAAAGAAAAGTACTGAAAGCATTGGGAAAAATTATAAAGTCACATTACATCATGAAACAAAATTTCCCATGGAAAAACTACTAGAACCTGATTTAAGGAGCCTCCTTCTATAGTATTTTTATTTGAGGAAGATAAGACTCCTCTCATGTATATGGAATTGTTTCTTATTATTAGACAAAAAGATCACTGAGGGGGTCTAGAGATAATGGAATGTGTTTTCACAGCTATGTCACAGAGGAAAAGATAACTGAAGATAAAAGTCATAAATCTCAGTTTGACATCAGTTTTTTAGATATGAATGTTTATATAAATGGTTATGAAAAATCTGTGATGGGGGAATGGGAGAAATTATGGGGAAATGAGCCCTCCTTTTTCATAGACATCTGAATAATTGTGTGGAACTTATGCTAAGAACAATAAAAATAATAAAACATTAACCTCTTAGGAGGGTCCTTCTCTTAGGAAGTAACACAGTCTTCCTTCATGAGGTAGTTGAGAGATTGTAACACTGGCATATGACCTAATCTTCTGTACAGGACTAGATATTTGTATCACAACATGATGATAGAACCATGAAATCAGGGCAGCTAGAGCAGCCATAAACAATGCATTAATGAAATATCATTCAGAAAAGGAAAAAAAATTCACCTCAATATTATACTGCAAAACAAAAAATTGACACAGAATTATAATATTATTCTCATTAATGTCATAAAACTACTGAAAGTGCCAAGCTGCATATTTTTGTTTGAAACTTCAAATATCTTACTGCAAAGGGAAAAACCATTTCTTTCATACCTCTGACTGACTTGAACACTTGACTGCTGCCAAAGATTCAGACATAAATCAAAAGTAACTGTAGTACTCTTAAAAGGGTTTCTGCACTACTTTTGAATGTATTTCATTGGAATGTTAATCACCTAAAAGAGAAGACCTAACAAGAGAAAAAAGGATGCCCCTACTGTTATTTCAGAGTTCAATAACATTTTCACGGAAATATTTCTTTTTTTTTTTTTTTTTTTTAATTTAACTGAATCCTGAAAGTTGTGAAAAGGGGTGGAGGAAGCAAAAGAGTTTTAGTTTTCTTTAGAAGTCGATAAACTCTTTCTTGAAAGTATGATGGATGTGAGACAGATGCGGCATTCATCTGGAACAGTCTGATGTGAGATACAGAGGAGAGATGAAGCACAAGAAAGGCACAAATCCTCAGATCCCGCTTTCTGTAGGAGAAGTGGCACTGAAGGAGGGAAGGAATAAAGGATTTGCAGAGCCTCAAACTAAGGGCAGACAGAATGAGGGAAAAGTTAAGGCTAAGACCAAAAGCAGACAGTCACTGAGAGAAGGGAAGTAAGATTTTGCAATTGTCTCCTGGAAACAGCTTTACAGTCAAATGTTGTTTGAATCTCTATCTTCATAATTATAACATACAATAGATCTGACAAAGATAATGTGTAATCATCTCTAAGTAATGTATAAATCCAGATTTTTTTTTTTATCAACAGTGTTAAAATGGTATTTATGTTCATTGAACTGTATTTCTTAAAGTTTAAGAGTATTGGACTGCTTTGGAATGAAATTTTGAGTCAGGTTGATGGGTCAACTCATTTTGGTGATGTCCACTCCTTAACAGGCAGATCCATGCATAGAAGACTCTACTGCCTTTGAAATATCATTGTTGTATGGTAATGACTCCCTTCTTTCTTCAAAATACTGGCAGGACTCCTGCAAATTAATTATCCTTTATCTTAGAAGTGGAGACCTCCATGGCACAGAGTTAGGTTGGGCTCCCTAGTCCCCATAATTGAGGAGCTCAGAATTTTGACATTCCTTTTCACACACTTTACTAGGAGAAAATAGTATAAGGATAATGATATGAGAAGAAACACACCAGAGGCAAAAATTGTTGACTCTTTGCTACCCTAAGGTACAATACACAGCTCTTGCAATATAATCTGCTGCTGTACTTAACTGCAAGAGACATCATATGTCTTCTACTAGGTAGATATTTTGGATATGGGCTCCTGCTCTAAGGCACCAACATCAGACATTGTAAGTGTAGGCAGTAGAACCTGAAGTGCCTGTTTGACCATGGGACATTCATTTCTCCACAGTAATCATGAGCCAGGAAGTAGTCAGGATCAACTCTATCCCCTTCTATAATTTAGTCATTTGTTAATAAGAACAAAGAGATGACAATATTTATTTCATGCAGAGCTAAAACTCCTCCCAAAATGCTGAGGTGATGTCTCTTGCTAAGCATGATCCAGAAGAAAATAATATCAAATAAGTAAGAACCAACCAGAATTGCAAAATATTGAAGGTAAATGTACACCTCGTCACAGATACTAGAATTAAAGCCTGCTTATAAAGTTATAAATAACTTTTGGTTCCTGTAATATAAATAGAATCTTTAATCAAAATTACATCTAAGAATTTGTTCTTCTGGCCAGTTGTCACCCAAAAATATAATCTTCAAAATTTTCAGTTCTGAAATGATTGAACCTGTGCCTATCAATGGGAAGTGGTGGGTGCTTTCCCTATTAAACTTTATGTCAACCCGCGAATTTTCTCACTTTTTGTTCTTTCACTTCACTCCTCCATCCCACCAGGCTGAAATGAGTAAGTGGCTATGTGGCCCTTAGCTGGTGGCTGGGGTGAAACCATGACTCTTGCACTATGTTGCTATGGATGAATTCACAGTAAGAGGTTCCAGAGAAGAATTCTGTATTTCTTCCTGCACTTTCCCATACAGAACTTATTTTTTTTTGTCAAGAGTTGCTGATTATTCTTTCATACACTTATACATGTTTTCTATTAATACATAGATAGTTATGATATATTGACCTGTGCAGCAATGCTTGTTGTTATGTTTTGCTGCTTATTTTTGTTCATTCTTTAGAAAAGAAAAAAGTTCAAGATTATACATTTTAGAATATCTAGGTAGTAACTAAAGTATTAAAAGCTATTATTACAGTGTTCTTATGATTAAATAGCATTTAGATTTTCTAGTTGCATAGTCAAGCATAAAAGTACAAACAAAGAATGTTCCCTAAAAGGTTCACAATCTATTCTGCCCTTAGTAACTTTTTGTTTAATTTTGATAAATACACAAAAATTACAAAGCGCAATTGTTGCTGAAAAAAAAAGTTTGGTGGTTTTTTTTACTTTTTTTTTTTATTAAGCAAGAATTAAAATATCTGACATAACAGGAAGAAAGCTTGACCGCTTTTACGTTTAATTTCTATTGCTTGCAGTATATTGTTATATACATTTCCAACACAGAATGATCTGAGAGGCAATAACTTACGAAATGTTTGGATCTGGATGGAGAAAATTCTGAACTAGTTCTGCCACATATTGGCTTGTCTTTAGTTCTACTGTTTTCCCTTATTGTTATTGGTCCTAAGAAGTGGACTTAAAGGTCCAATGAGATTCTCATAAAATCTTCCCATTAGACAGGCTTCAAATACACTTCAAGCTAGAAGAGCTAGGAGCATTTACTACATATTTTTTTGAAAGGTGTTAAGTTAGTTTTAAAACAACACCACCCACACAAATACCTAGAAAATATCAAACATCATGCTGTGTTATATACTTCATTGCTGGCATGCTACAGAAAGATGAAATGCATTCATTATCTTACCATGACGGTGAACCAATCCATTTATTTTGTAATGTTACAATTTTAAGCAGGAAAGTCTCCTTTAATAACACAAAAAATAAGTCTAAGCTAAGACAAGAATAGGTGTGACAACTATTTTATGTATTTGCTCCATGAACATGATACATTTTGACAACAACATATTACAATAATTACTAAGTAGTCACTGCTTTAAACTTAAATACAAATATAAACTATCACTATAAGCACTAACACATAAAAAATGCTCATCAGCATTTAGGGAATATTGAGAATGTAGAGTATTTGAAAGTAGCTAACGAAATGTAAAAGTATGTATTTCCATATGCCTAAACATTAGATAACCCTTCAAGTCTCCAAAGTAATATTCAATCCATAGTTCTGGCTTACAGTTTCTTCTTTCTCATTGCATATTTTTAGGTGTTATTTATTTGTATTCCAGTATTGTTACAGCTAGTTTTTTCAGCTATATAGAAAAAAGATCATTTGTGTCAGAGCTCCTTTTGAAAGTGCAAACTTCTCATGAGAAGTTCATAGCATGTAGCCAGGTATGGAATTTTAACAAAAGAAAAACAGACTTTTTTCTGGTTTTGTGTAAAGAAAAATATAACACAAAATGAAGAAACTCCATAGACTTATTGAAGTAATCATGTCACACTTAGTTTTCAGTCGAATTTATTTTTCAGACCTCCTTGCACATTTTTTCTTGGAATCTTGCTTGGCATTTCTATAATTCACATTTACTACTGGAAACCTCAGGGTTTTCTCTCATTTGCCTTTGGAACTTGCCTTTCCTAACATTTTAGAAGAGTATTCTCCTTCTAGTTCATAGATCAAAATTACCAGAATGGTGCACAATGAGACCCAGGCACTTCCATGGAGGTTTCTGGGTAAGAGCCCACACCACACACGCTGCACTAAACAAACTGCCCAGCAGCAGATGCAGTTTGGTAACCTTCAAATATCCAACAGCAAAACCAAGCCAGCTTTGTTTAAAATTCTGCTGTGTTTTATTGCCACATCAGTGTTGACTGCATATTTGGAAATGGCTTTTGTCTTCATAAATGTTATGGGGTTTTTCTAGTTGTTTCTTGCCTTCACTTAAACTCACAAATATGTTTCTTCTTATTACAGTTGTAACACAGACAGCTAAAGAGTAGTTCAAAGTTAGTTAAAGCCAGAAGACAAAAGACAGAAGACCTAAATGAGAGTTAGATGTTTGGACATCTGTATAAAGCATGATGATCACGTTAAAATAGCCATATTGTTGCTGCAAATATTAATCCACAGTAAATTAATTTATATTTTGGAGTAGTTTGCTGACTACCAATGAACCTAAACTTCTCATAATAAAATCCCAGAATGAAATCTTGCCAATTAACTTGAAGTGGTTTTGTCCTTCTCACATGCATGCGTCTTCTAGATATCAATAAGACCACCATACATATAAACAAAAAAAGCCACTTTGCGAAGAAATGTTAAACAATATTTTCTTTCTCTGGAAGGGATAAATAATTTTCATTTTCAATTATTTTTCAGTACTTGTAAATAAAAAATTCCAATAGACTTAAAAGACTGCATAGGAGCACTCATTTTGTTATAACAAATTAGTATTTAATCCAAAAATAAGAGAGTTTGTTATGAACGGCTTGGCCAATAAACATAAATTTTAATGATAGACAGATAAAAGCAGGCAGAGTGCAGTATCATTTTTAATACAGTAACACAGGCATTCCCTTGCATAACAGCTCTCATTATATAATTTCCAGTGGCAATGTAATTTATCTACTGTAATTTGCAGACACGTTTAAAACTAAATGTGATTAATATTTATGCAGCTGAATTTTTATCCAAAAGCAGATTTTTTTTTATTTGACCTTGTTCCTCAAATTAATTTTTTTCCTTTCATCTTCCTGCTTAATAAATCAAGGGGAATATATACATAATGATTAATGTTAATATCTGCCCTGCAATAATATTGTGATGTACTGAATTATATGTCCTACTGGAATTAAATCTAAACTCTTTTACCTTTTATTAATTGAAGAGTGGTAGTAAAAATCATAATGCATATGCCAAGAGGGTAGCAGAGACACATGCAAAATGTGTTTCAGCTTTTTGTACATTCTCTAAATTTATAAAAGGACTTATGTTTTAATTTTCTTATAATTTTTTTATTCAATTTGCATGCAAATTGAAATGTTTCAAACTGCAATATATTTAGATGTGCATCTTCATTTCTGTAATTTCCCTCTTCGTTCCTTCCATGTCAATACAAATTCTTGCTGATGAGATTGTTTTAGCAACTTGCATGAAGAAGTTTATTGCAATTTTCCTGTTTTGTAAAAAGTTATATAGATTATTTTTGAACACATAGCCATCCTTTCACTGTAAAGAATCCACACGCTCTTGTGGCTGCTCAATAAACAATATTGAAAAGGCATGGTTTTATTAAACCGTAACCTGGAAAAATTTGGTTCAATCTTTTGAGAAAAATAAGCATTAGAAACAAATTCTGAGAGAAACAAAGACATTTTTTCTTTGTGCACCAGTAAGGGATCAGCCTCTTCTCAACTGATAATCCTATTTTTTTATTAATTAAAAACATTCAGAAAATTAAAAACTCACAACACTTTCAAAATTGAAAACAAAATGTGTCAGAAACATAATTGGTTTATTAACCGGACTAGGCTTCAATCACTTTTTATTCTATCAGAACCTGAGAACTCCATTTCCTAAGTACAGGGTGTTATGGATATGATTCCCTATTTGGAAAGACACAGCTGTCACACTGTCTTTTTTTTTTTTTTCCCTATTTTCCTGTACTTTGAGAAAGTATCTTTCTAATACTTTTCATTCATTTTAAATATGTCTCCTCCTCTTTCTAGTGGAACAAAGGATTACGGAGAAAATATTTAGGTCGGAAAGTGATAAAATATTATTTACTGCCCAGTCATCTATATAAGCCCTAGAGAGAATGGAATTTATTAGTCACCCCAAGAAGATAGTGTGTGTAAAAAAGCAGGACAAACTGAAAATTGAATTATCAAAAATGAAACTGCAATTAGGCAAGAACAGCTAGATTCCCCACTGCCCAGATAAAACTACTGTTCAAAACTATCAGCACAGAATAGGCTTGATACTGAGACTTGGTGGGTAGTGGTAAAAGAAAAAAGAAAGGGAATAAAAAAATAAATTATAGGTATGCTAAGATTATTTAAATCAACATATATGTTAAAGTATTACTGAAGAAGAACAGTAATATTCTGTTTCCCACCACCTAGAATAAAATTAAGTATGAATAACAGTTCAGATTTGCAAAGACTGACTGTAATGGATGACACTGAGTGAAAAATTGTGAACCCTGAGAACTGGAATAATTGTGGTTTTGCCAACAAAAAATAGAAAAGCACATCCCCAGAAATGGTGCAGAAAGCAGAACTGTAGTCCACTTCCTGTTACCTTTGAAAGTCCATTGTCTCAATGCACAATTTATGTATTCCAATCTAACTTGTGTTACTTGCTTTAATTCAAAAACTATTCATCCTGCCAAGGCAACTGCTCCAAAAAACAAACTATAGAGCCAAATTTGCTCACTTTCTCTCAGGTTTCAAATGAATCATAGAATAATTAAGGTTGGAAAAGACCTCCAAAACTATCAACTCCAACTGTTGACATAATTCCACCATGACACTGAAAACATATCACTCATTTCTTGAACACATCCAGGGATAGTGACTCCACCACTTCCTTGGACAGCCTTTTCCAATGTTTAACCATGCTTTCAGTGAAAATTTTTTTCCTAATATCCATCCTGAACCTCCTCTGGCACAACTTGAAGCTGTTTCCCCTTGTGCTATTGCTAGTTGCCTGGGAGAAGAGACCAAGAACATTTGAGACAAAAATGTACACCTGAACTGCTAAGTACCTTGGTGTAACCTAGCTGCCTGCTGCTAGAAACCAGCACACTTAGGTGACAGCTTCTAAGAACCAGAGTTGGTGACAAATCCCCAGGACTAAATTCTACTGAGCAGATTTGGAGAAGTATATTTTGGGTGCAAGGAGCAACACTGGCTATTGGGCACCACTCATACATTCATACCCTATTTGAGATTTAGTACAAGATTCTGCAGCTCACCTCTGAAACTACACCAAGGTGGGTTTTCTTCAAGTAATGTGCCTGTACAAATTGTAACCCAAATGTCTAAACTGCACTGTGCAGGAAGAATTTTAAATTTTCATTTAAAAAATAGTGTTTTTTTTTTTAAATGCATGACACCACCTACAGAAAGAATAATCTAAAATCACATACTGCTATTTAAGGCAATGCTAAGAATATTGCTTTCATCAGAAAGACTAGGAGAAAGTGAGTCTCAGACAAAAAAAAGTTACAGAAAAATGAGCACAAGGTTTTTTGGAATGTATCAATAATAACTGCTTACAGTAGCAAGACAGTGGCCGAGAGAGTTTAAACATATGACATAGTTTACTCTCATAGGTAAAGCATGTTTTTATCAGTGTGTCTACACTGAGATTATTTCTTCCAAAAATTTTTATTTTACAAAGATTTTCAGAGTGTGCCCAGTGTGGGAGGTAAGGAGGTGGAATAGAGTTCCAAGAGTTTTGCTAAGGAAATCCATAATTTGGAGTACTTCCCAGTGCAGGAATAGCATCCTTGGTTTTTTTGGGTTTTTTTCTCCTCCACTAGGCAAGAATGATAACAGCAGCATTCACAGTGGATAGGAAAAGCCTGTGGAGACTGAGTTCATTAATGAGGTAAGTGGAAAAAGAAAGGGGGGGATGTTGCAAGTAGGGAAGGGCCCCTAGATTAGATAATAACTGAATGAGGTAGGTGTTTTCTTTCAAGCACTCTAAGAGGAAGAGAGACACTCTGAAGGATGAAAGAAGCAGAAAGGGATACTGGTGCTAGAAGATGAAAGAAAAGCAGAAATGTTTCATCTCCTCTCTAAGTAAAGGGAATTTGTCAGAGAGAGAAATATAGCACATAGTGTGCTATCCTTTCACTGCTCCCAGAGGAAAAAGGGTAAGTAGATTAGGGAAGTGAGGGTCATGATAAAGATCATCTCTTGCTGATCCATAAGGTCAGCTTTTATAAATATTTTAAGCACAGAGACCTGTGGAAAAGAGGCAGCTGAGATTTGTACATTCAGTTTTTACTTTGGCATTCCAGAAACACAACCACCGCTCTTCCTGCTCCCTTCTCTTGTCCATTCTGGGCCACTCTCCTCCTTTCTGGTTAGAGGGTGGGAGCATACTAGCATTTTTCTCAGCACGAAAACAGAGCTCTCTGCACTGTGCACATGACAAAACTGCCATTTTCTTGGCTCACCATACTTGCAGTCACAGAATATTTGAAGTTAGAAAGCACGTCTGGAGACTGTCCACTGCAATCCACTGCTCAAAGCAGTGGCAGCACCCACAGCTGCAGGATTCCCAGTCAGATTTTTAATGGGACCATTAAAAATGGTCCCATTTTTAATGGGAGAGCTCACCACTTCTCTGAGCAACCTGTTCCACTGTTTGATCAGTCTTAGAGACTGTGATTCTGTGTTCCTCAGTACTCCTTCAGATATCTCCAGTGTCCTGCAGCAGGAAAAGATTGTTTAGGAAAGACACTGTGCTGAGTTCTTTAAAAGGACTTACCACAAACATATTATTTCTAGACTTTATTCTATCACTGACATAAACAGATGCATAAATAAATTAAAAAAAAAAAAAAAAGAAAAGAAAATCATCCTTCCAACAGCGAACAGATATTCATGAAGATCATTTAGAGGCAGATATTAAAAGAAAAGACTAACAGTGAAAACAAATATAACATATATGGAAGAACAATTTAACAGAAAATTCAAATTATCTTCATATCCATTAGAGCATAGTGCTTAGAATATGCATTTAGAAAAACTAAATTATGCTACTCTGCTCCTAGTGTACTTGTACAATGGACTGCAAGTATCCAGAATTCCAGTTAGTGTATTTCTCCAATCTGATAGAGTGCAAATATAAATTTTAGTTCTTGACTAAGGAAGGAATATGTAACTTTCTTCTCAAACACATTTTCACTTTGAAATCTTAGGATAAATTTGTATGAAAAATTTGATCCACCTTTATAGGAAAAACTCTTCCTACTCTAACTTAATGGTCAGGAAAGAAGATAAAAGAGATTAAAATACACAGAAAGAATATTAACTTTTTCTACTATACTTATAATATTAATTTAAAAGAAATCTCAAAAGAGTTTTAACACATAACTGTTTCAGTGCATTCTTATTATCTAGTAGTCAGACATGACTTTGTCCCTACGCTCACATCACAGTTTCTGAAACTGAGTAAAATTCACAGTTATGAATTTTATTGCACACTTCTGTACTACATCTAAGTACCAATTTATATGTTCCATTTTGTACAGCACACTTTGCCACTACAGCCCTCTGAACTCTGTTTTAACATGTTAAACTGTTAACAGCCGGGCAGTGCCTTTGTCTTACTGAGCAGATGTGCAACAATAATAAGGTTCAACAACAGCACACAAATGCCAGATGACCATTTGACCTGAGACTTGACAGCCACAGGGAAAGGGAAGCTCTGCATCATGGCATTTTATGTATGTGTGACTCAGTATGTTCTTCGAAAAATCAGGGATTGCATTCCAGAAGGATTGAAGCAATATAAGAGAGTAGGACAAGAGGCTTTTTTTTAAAGAAAACTTTGGTATAAGAAAAGATCAAAAGATCAAAAGATAATTACAATACTTTTAAAAGACATATTTAGATACAAGTGTGTGGGGAAAGAAGAAAATTATCCAACATTCCAGGGACAGCCGAGGACCTTGAAATAACCTGAATACTGGATATTGGCATGCCAAAGGAAATTCACAGTAGTTAAACGTTTGTTTTTATCTCACATCAGGATTTAATAAAAGAGGCTAACAATCTGTAGAGTTTAAATGAGGTCTCATCTGATGCATTTTTACAATGAAATGAGTGCAGTTAAGACACAAGAGAGCAAGTGTGCTTTCAGGTGGATACTACCTTCCCAGAAAATCTGTTTAAAAACAGATTAAGACATTTACTGTCATAAGGCAAGACAGCAGATAAGACAAAAAAACCCACACTTTTTATTGTATATATACAGACACATATATTTATATACGTATATCTCCATGTATGTGGGTCTCTATATATATGCATACATGTCTGTGTGCACACACAGGTAGACTACCAGCTTGAACTGTTCCATTATTGAAAAATTCATAATTAGTATTTTGAAAAACACTTTCATTTTCTTGTGAGAAAGCACTTTAGATTTAAAACTGTTGTCAAAGTCTATTAAAACATATAATGCACATAAAAGTAAAATAGCATATGCAGTCAAGACACAAATACTTGATAAAAGATATGTAGAAGGAAACTAATTATTTCAAAACTGAAAAAAAGAGTTTTTTCATCCCCAGCCTTCCCAAGAAATGCATATACCAGTACAGAAATCCCCATCTAGGTCAAGCCACTGTCAGTAAAAGTGCTTTACTGACAGTGGAGTTCCTAGTAATTATCCAATGAAAATAATATATATCAGCAAAAGCATTTTACTTCTTAAATTACATAAACTAAGGGCTTTTTCTTCTAGTATAGCATAAATTTTCTGTGAGTAGTGTAATTAATGATGATAGTTTCCTAAGAATTTGTGCATTTTATTCCCTAAACTCAGTTTCTGTTTCATAAAATCCTTTCCTTCCCTTTTTCCCACCACATTAATGGCAGGAAATTGTGTGTGTTATGGCTAGTCTATGTTTATAAATAATCTAATTTTGACATCTAGTTACTGCTCAAAACCCCCCACAACTTTTAATGGCTCACTTTTTCTTACATTTTCATCAAGGAGGGGCACTAACTGAAACTCCTCTACTAAGCTGACCATACTCACCAAATTTTCAGGATCCTAAAACCTTTTTTGCCTTTCTGTCAAAATGGGTTGAAATTGACTGGATTCCTGTGTTTAGAGGGTATAGACAGAGAATACAATTGGACAAGTTTGTTTTTTTTTTTTTCACAAGAGCAAGCTTGGAATGTGAGCAAAAGCCTCCAAGACAAAATGTACTCCTAGAGTTAAATGGTAATTTTCATCTGTCCTTACACATCAAACACGGAAAATATCAACCCTAAAGTCTAGCCCTCTAGACTATCTTTACAGTAAATGGGAAGAATTAGTACTTTTATGTGAGCTGTGGTTTACCTCACAGTAACGCAGATATCTAAACTGATGATCTGAGTCATATTCCTGAACTTCTCTTGAAGCATCTATGTCGATAATTCAACTTAAAAGAGAAAGAAATCCCACTTGAGACTCTTTTAAGTAGACACTATATTAAGAATAGGAAGAGAATACTAACAGGTAACAAATGTCTTAAAAGTAATCAGGAAAAAAGTAGGCAAAAGCCATGATTCATGAGCTGTATTTGAATTAATGGATCTTCATTTAAAGAAACTTTGGAAAACACAATTGTGAATATTTCATAGCTAGCAATATGATTGATCCAGTCTGCAAAACTGAGGTTTTAATAGGCAAATCCTTGAAATTTTGAACTTGTCTCAATTAACATAAAAAAGTATCCAAATCTTATTGTAAGATGAAAAAAAAAAAATTCCTTCAGTTGCAATACAATACAATTTATATATTTTATTATAGAATTTGAACATGAACTTAATTTTGAAAGTGAATATAACACTTCTACTTAAGAAGGATCTCAGCTTAGAAGAAGAGAGCATAGTTCAGTTATTCTCAATGACTGCCATTAATTTAAAAACAAAAAAACCTCCAAAACCTCAACAAATTTAGTAAGTAGGCTTTAAGTTGCCTTAGATTAATATTTTAAAATTCAGGAAAAAATTGCAACATGCTAGATAACTAAGCCAAAAATTTCCAAAATATCATCTGGCATATGAGAAAGGAGATAATTTTTCCTTATTTTTCTCTAGCAAAGGTCCAACAGCTAAAACCAGAAATTTCAAGTGTGTTAACAGTGACTTACAGCATCCTCATGAAATTGAGTTGTAGAGTTCTCCACTTGAACTGTAAGAGACCTAACCTTTTTTCTTAGCCCCCACGAAATCTCTTTGTGTGGCAAATATAAAATATTTAAATCAGCTTCAGAATGTCAAAAATGTTATGATGCAGACTTCAGATCTTGTTTTGACTTCATTCCGTAGGAGCTGCAAACCAA
The DNA here is from genome assembly GCA_013399945.1 of Ploceus nigricollis. Taxonomy (NCBI): domain Eukaryota; kingdom Metazoa; phylum Chordata; class Aves; order Passeriformes; family Ploceidae; genus Ploceus; species Ploceus nigricollis. Next base: position 173,656 of record VXBC01006580.1, read on the forward strand.
CTCTTCAGGGAAAATGATGTGGCTACTGGGCCCTTTTTCACCTTGTCTTTCCCATACCCTATGTTTGACTATTAACCACACCTATATTCCCGTGCTAATCACTATTCTAACCGTGTGTATTTACACTGCAAACTTGTTCCTATTTTTTATCTTCTCTTTACTTTGAAGTTTGATACTGCTACTCATGCTTGCATCATGAGAGATAGGATGCAAACTACACTTTGCTTCTTAAATTCTTATTCATATATTTTGACCACACCAGTGGTCACTTGCAGTATTCCTCATTTCCTTTCACGAACAACTCTATATATGCAGTCTGGCCCCAGTTTATCAACCAAACTCAAAAGAGGAGATTCAGATGATTCCTGGTAAATTAAATACAGAAGTGACATACAGTCCATCAAAAAAATATTTTTTAACAGAACATAACAAAAATTTTAAAAACAAATGCTTTGTCATAACTAAACCTAACATAGCTACTTTTCTCTTGAATATAGCTCATGAACTGACCCAACAACATAATCACAATACTTTCATTCAGGAACCCTACATCACAGAATCACACAATCACTAGGTTGGAAGAGACCTTCAAGATCATCGAGTCCAACCCATGACCTAACACCTGAACTAAACCAAGTGCCACATCCAATCTTCTTTTAAACACATCCAGGGATGGTGATTCCATTGTCTCCCTGGGCAGACAATTCCAGTACTTTATCGCGTTGCCTTTCTTTTTCCTTTCCTTTTTTCTTCTGCCTCCAGAAATCTCAGTAAAAACATCATGCTCAACAAGAAATACTATATAGAATATATAGAATATTTGAGGTTGACTAACCTAAGTTAGCAATCAGTAATGATAAAGAGAGTTATAATGGAAGGTGTTATAATGAACATTAAATGGGATATCTCCTATTGCTGTTAAATTTAACTAAGTGGTCGGCACTTCTAAATCGAGTCATAATGACATAAAGAGTTTTTTTTAATGGTATTAATGACACTGACAACACTTAATCAATTAAAAGAGCTGGGAAGAGCTGAAATAGACGTATTTCCACTACAACCTAGTGAAGGAACCATTTTAGAATGCAGCTGTGTGAAAACATTCAAGCAGGTGACATGCAAGTAAGAGCAGAATCATATGGATTATTTAGTAAAACACTGTGAGCAGTTCTACACTTTTTTCAGTATGATTCCACCGGTGCCCACCTCCTGCCTTAATAACATAGTGGGAGCAACAATGACTAAGGAAGCTGTTATTTCCATCACAGTTCTGCTAACCTTCAGTTAATAAACTGGATTAAAATTACTTTCCATAGCTCCAACAGTAAATAATTGAAGATCCAGTTTACCAGACAGATAGCATCTCCAAAAACATTCAAACAGACCCTTGTTGTAGACAAGAAGAGAGGGCGTAAATCTGTCCCTTGGTCACAGCATTTATTAAATTGTTCAAATATCTATGGCTAAGAATGAGAAATTAGGTTGAAAAAGCAAAATTTTAGTTTTGTAAATCACAATTCTACTGATTTTAAAGTCTTTGAAAATACCAGGGTGCTTGTTCTGCCTGATTGTCCTGTTTTCTTCTACACTGCTTTTCCTGCTTATATAATACAGAACTGTAAAAACCACATTTCTCTTTATATAGTTTGCTGCCTTCAATTGCAAAAGATTTGAACTGGTTGTAATGTTAAAAAAGGACAAAAACTGAAAGTTTTGTCCTTTATTTGATTTCTGTCATGTTAAACAAAATATTATCCAGCAGAAAGAAACAGCTAGAATTTAACTACACAAGTATCCATATTTTAAAAATTTTGGCTGTTAGGTACCTCTCACTTTACATATTGAAAAAAGCAGTAGGCTGTCTAACCTGAATCTACTTACAGATGAAAAGTGGACTGCTGCTTTCAGTCAATAAAGCATAGAGTGTTTTTTCATCCAAATATTAGGGGGAATCATCACTTCCTTGGCTTACATTTTCACGCTGCAGCTCTGATCATCAGAGATACCAGAGAGCAGCGTGCCCAAGTGCAACATTGCTGTTGGCAGCGTTGGAATGCTTCAATGATTTTAGATCTCTCTTTCCACAATAATCCATTAGAGTTCAAGTTTGTTGTGACTCCAAGGTGTATCTCGAAGTTCATATTTCTTATCTAGGGGCACCAAATAAAATGAAGCTTCCCATTTCTAACCGAGGCTCTTAGCCAAGACTTAAAGGCAAGCTGATTGTTTCTGTCATCACAGAGAAGCCAGTGATGGTGTCAGACATCTGTGAAGGTTTATTTCTGTCAAGATAGTGCACAGCACTGCTTTTCCTGAAAATACACAAAACCCCCAATAAACTGAAGGCAATTTACTTCCTTATAATGCTTGCTTACAGTACATTTCCAAATAGGTATTTATAAAAAGACAGAAAAATTATTTGATACATGTGTTCCCTTCCTGTGGCTTGTAGCAATTTGCATTTTGGAAACAAAAAGTAAAAAGTATTGGCATCATTTCCCTATAATAAGCACCATAGATTTCACACACACTATAGCACTACTACTACAATATACTACATGCATGATGTTGTATACATTATGCATGTAGTATGTCCATTGAACTCACAGGTAAGAACACCTACAATGTAATAAGTTGCATGTAATTAATTTACATCTTTTCCCTCTTCTAACTTTTCTCCTGTTTAGATAACTGAGATGATTTCCTCAAACCTTTTAGATAAAATAGAACCTATTTAAATTTATTTTTTGTATATTTAATGCACATTTTTATCCAATGACATTGGACTTGGACATACCTGACAATTTCTAAATACATGCTTCCAAACAATGTGTCTTTTCCATCACTCCTGGACTGAAATAAAAAGTAGTTATAACACTATGCAATTAGTCAACATTTTACTAATATTTAGCTCTTTGCAGAAATATGCTCTTTCTCTATTAGTTAGCTGATCATATATTTCAACCATTTAAACTGTACTTATTCTCCACAGTAAATGGCAGATAATAGCAGTTTGGGATAATGCAGTGAAAATGCCAAACTTGCAGCTGCTCAGGAAAGGGATAGGTTCATTAGTTACACTCTTGAAGACTTTATCTGACTCATCACATCAAGGGAAGGAAAATAAAATTGGTTATATAACCTGGATTCTTCTACTTGCAGCCAAAGTATCCTAAAAAATATACTGAAGAAATAATGACTCTATTATTTGATTAGATATTACTTAACATGCTGTGGAGATAAAGCAAGTGTGGCTTTCACTGAATCATCATCTGCCAGAAAAGAGGAAGAGCATCTTTGATCATAGGCTTGCCAAGTGTGAAGAGGGCTTTAAACTAAAGTTACCACAGAAGGGGAAGTCAGTCCATCCCAATCCTGGCAGTTTGATGCCAGTGACAGCAGGAGATGGCCAGAGCCTGGAGAGGGATCACAGAATCAGCAGGAGGGCACCTGCTGCAGAAGAGCTGCACAAAGGAATTCCAGCCACTCCACAAAGTAAGATGGCTTCATCAGAAACCAAATTTAAATTTCTCTGTGAAAGGGCACATAACATGAAGAAGAAACAACAAGAAAAGCTTCTATAGGTATGGTGGTGATAAAAGGAAAACTAGGGAAAATGTGAGCCCTTTTCAGTAAGAAATAGGAGACCTGGTCACTCAGGATATAGAGAAGGCTGAGGTACTCAATTATTTTTTCTATTTGTCTTCACCAGCAAGTGCTTCAGATGCACCACTCAAGTCACAGAAGGCATAGGCAGGAACAGGGAGAATGCAGAAGCACCCACTGCAGGAGAAGATCAGGTTTGAGAACATTTAAGGTGAGGTGAGAACATTGAGAGGTGCAGAAGTCCATGGGACCTAAGGGAACCTGCTGATGAAGTGGCTAAGCCACTCTCCATCATCTTTGAGAAGTCACAGCAGTCTGGTGAAGTTCCTACTGATTGGAAAAGGGGAAACATAACCTACATTTTTAAAAAGGGGGAAAATGGAGACACAGGGAATTGCAGACCACTCAGTCTTACCTCTATGCCTGCCAAGATCATGGAGCAGATCCTTCGGTAAACCAAGCTGACCGCATTCTGCGCTGTATCAGAAGTGTGACCGTCACGTCAAGGGAGATGATTTTCCCCTTCTGCTCTGTTCCTGTGAGACCCTACCTGGAATACTGCATCCAGCTCTGGGTCTCTGAACATAAGAAGGACGTGGATCTGCCGGACTGAGTCCAGTGAAGGGCCACAAGATTGTCAAAGATACAGAACACCTTTCCTATGAAAACAGACTGAGAGAGTTGGGGTTGTTCAGCCTGGAGAAGAGAAGGATGCCACCAGAGGGGCAAAGCATAAGGACAAGTCAAGTGATTAAAGCTGACACATAGAAATTTCAAGTAGATATAAGAAAAAAGAAAAAAATTACCATAAATTTGGTCAAACACAGCAACAGGCTGCTCAGAGGAGCCAAAGAATTTATACCCTTGTTCAAGAAGGTTATCTTCTTTAACTTGATTTCTTTGGAGCAGGAGGTTGCTCTAGATAACCTCTAGAGGTCTCTTCCAAACTAGATAATTCTATAACTGTTATGAACATCATAAATAGCAGCTTGAAAAGTAGCTGCTACAGGAAGTACTTTATCTGTGGTTTCATAGGGCTTGGCATCCTGTTTGTATGTGGATACCCCTACTGCTACTCCAGACTGTTCTGGGTAGTAAAAAGCGTGACTAATTGGGGATCTCTCTTACCTCAACCAGCTGAACACAGTTCAGAAGTTGCTCTGTGACAGAATGAACCTAGAAAACAAGGCTAAAGAAAGTTCTGTAAAAAATTCATCCTGATCATTTACACTCTAAATCATTTTAAAGACCAGTCTATCAAAGCTTTGTCAATAGTCTTGTTGCTGATAACTACCTCTGAACTTTCTAAAAGAAGCTTTTTAACCAGTGCACCTGAGTCCATGTCCAAGTCAACCTTCAGATCATTTCACAGTTTAGGTGCAGATACAGGCAACAGTTTGCTTTCTTGTAGGCAGTGAGATTGAGAAAATGAAAGAATGATAATTTCTTTGCATTAAAGCAGTTAGTCATAAGTATTGTTTACCTAATGGGACTTTATAAGTGCATCCACATGCTAAACACAAGAGTTTTCTTTTGATACAGTAAACATTGCACTGTCAGCTGCAATGTGGACTATATTAAATGACTTGACTGAAAAAAAGAGTTCAAATACTCCAGCACTCTTTGTACTTCAGATAATCCTCTCCATTCCTATACATGTTAAAATTTGCAGCAAACAGAAATGAGCATGATGTGATAAATGCCAGGAGCAGGCTGGTTTTGATTTATTCCTCCTCTCCCTTCATCTTACTATCTGACTTCTCTCTGGATAACAGCTGCACTCCCAGATGATGTACTATTAGTGCTGTTCTTAACAGAGCTTCCTCAAATGCTCTGTAAAGGCAGGAAAGCTGCCTGCAGGAATTATGAACAGATGATCCATGGCAGAATGTTCACTCTTGAGGCTGACATTGCAAAGTAGACAAATGAACCATGTGCCCATTAAGTTCTTACTTTCACTTATGCTTATACTTTACTTTCCTGATGCTTATATGATGTTCTGATGCTGCCACATGTAGGTATAAGAGTGTATGGCATTCAGGGATTCCACTTTTGACTCCCAGTTACCCCACTTGCAATTTCGGGTTTGATTCTTCCTGGCAGCAGTTCTCCATATTTCCTTATTAATAAATTATCAAATACCTATATGTGTATATACGTATATACCTACCTTATTAAGTCAATGCAACCTGCAGCTGGGCTGTGAAAAGAATAAAACTTGTTGAAGTTCCTAGAAAATATGATTTAATTAATGGTTTTCTACAAGGGGGCTAGAATTGCAATAGTTGTTAATTTTCCCTCCAAGCAGTGTGAACAAAATGGCTCTAAGCGTTTTGATTGGACAAGATATTTTCTAGCACAATCTACAAGCTACCCTCAAGCTACCAGAATTAAGGGAAAAGACAGGAAACTGACCTGCTACCCTGCAGCCTGATCATTCATTCAGAGAAAGCCAGAATGGAGTCCTGGGTTTTAAGCCAATTTCAGTTCTAAATGTGTCCTGGTTTTAAAGCATACAACCGAACAAAACAGATTAGCCCAGCTGGTTTAGCATTTCAGTTTTGTTAAAAGGACCTTTGGTGATACAGCAAATCAAGACAGAGGAAAGTGCTAGGTATTCTTCTGTTCAAAGCCTGTGCTTTCTGTGTTACCACAGCTTTGGAATGCTTCTCAATTAATAAGCAGTGCCACATCACCATTTTTATTTAATCTCCATTTTTGTGGTTTGCCCACTTGAGTTCAGAGAGCCCAAGAGCCTCAAAGTTTATTGCCTAGATAATCTTTAAGACAAAAAACTTAATTCATGGCAAATAGCTTTAAGAGTGGAAGTATTTCTAATTAAACATAAAAAAGAGCCTTGACTCCTGAAATCTGGCTAAATAGCTCAGTGTTTCAGGTTCTTCTTATTTCTTAGAATAGATAGGTTCCATGTAACTTGATGATTCAAAGAGTGAGGGACTTATTTTAATGAAAATGAAAAGGTTATTTGGTTTTTGAAAATTTAAATATTCATATACCTCCCTTTATTAAAGAGCTTGGAGACATAATTCCAAAGTTGTAATAAAATCATATCTGAAATTATCTGAAGACTGTGCCTTAGTAAACTGAAAGATACTCTAAAAAACTCTGACTTTTAAAATAAATTTAATTTTTTATTACCTTTTTTTATATTGGAGGTTTTTGACTATTTTTCACATTTAAAAACTTGGCTATGTCAAGTGTAGATACAGGGTTTGAGATTTAGTGTACTGAGTAAACAATTAACAGCAACAATCCTGTCCCCAAAATGTCTTCAAAATAATTTACCATTCTTTCAAGGAATAAAAATATTGTAATACAAAGAACATACAGCTATAGTATTACTGAAGGAAATGAATGTTTCTCCTTCAAGATCTAGATTTTATTTTTAATTACAAAAAAATTTGTAAAAATTATACAATGTATCATCTTCATCTCATCTGAGATATATGTACATGCAGTACTTCCTGCACATTCTTACTATCTCCCTATCAATCTACTTTATTTCCTTATCACATCTGCTTAATAAGATTTACTATTTTTCCAGATGTTTAAGAATGAAACCTATGTTACCAATAGGAAAGGGTGCTAGCAGTTTTTGCTGCACTATGGCTTTAATGAATCACAATTCTTTTTATCTTCTGGCTAATCTTCAATGATATCCATGAAAGAACTGCTTTCCTTCTTCACTCATTTTAAGGGATGGAGCTGAGAGGACATTATGGAACTAGTTTTAGTTCAACTGAAAGGTCAGCAAAGAGCAGGCTGTCAAATTTGACCTAACAATAAGCACCTGGCCTGTAGGAGACTGGGGACTTTCGAGACGTCCATTTATGTGAAATAACTTAAACCAGGTCCAGAGACAACATACTATAACTTAAGACTTTTATTTTTCCCTGCTGATGTATTTTTATTTTTCATAACACGGTATTTATTTCACTATAGTAAGAGATGCTGTCATTCACTGACTATAGCAGTCACATGAAAAAGAAAACTAATAAGACACCTGCTCATTGCAGCAATAATTGAAAATAATCCCTTCACTACAAAAACAAACAACTGTTGCAAGATAAGAATGAGAAATCTATGCCAAAATGCTCTACAGCCTTGTAACTAAGGCGATGATCTTGACAAATAAGGGTTTGATTGTCTTAGGAGGGAATTCAAGCCCAAATCTCCCTTTACATCCCAGAGGTCAGAGGACTTATTGGTAATTAATGACAGGAGCTTTCTCCTGTTGCACTTGAGAAGGGCAATTAACCTGACTTTCACACAGAATCAAGAACAAAATTTAGTCCTGGATCTCAAATGGAGGCAGGTGGTTCCGTTGATTTAGGTAGGCAACATGCTGAGTTAGTTCTCTCAGAAAAATCTCATGTTCTGAGTTTTCTTTTGAGAGGCTTCTCTAATTTATTTACATTCCCATTACTGATTCTAGCTTCCTTTGGTTCGAGTGGTATGAAAAGGAGGAAAAGAAGTTTATTTGGCTAGGTTATGTTCACTGTTCATTGAGGTAATGTGATGCTACACAACATACCTTGTTCCCATATCTCTGTCTCTATTTTCTACTCCTTAGACAAGCACATCTAAATTATTGAAAACTGTGAGAAATTTTTAGACTTTTAAATTATACATTATAGTTTGAGTTCTTGTTCCATGTGGAATTTCCATTTATGAATTTCCCTGGTCATTTTTGGCATGTGAAGCAGAGACTCAACATGGACTTTTTTGTGACTCTCAACTACAATCCTTTCGCAAATAATTTTATTGACACCAGTAGGCTTCTTTTCCAAGAAAGGAAAAAAAAAAAAAGAAGGTATTTTACCTAGAATGCTAAAGCAGGTATTAGAATATAATCCAAAAGAGTTATGCAAGGGACCACGTAAAAATTATGAAACACCAATGGAAGAAGGTCAGGTTTTTTCTTTCTTTGCTACATTAAAGCTAAATTACACTATCTTTCAAAAAGTAATAGTAACTCAAAAAGCAGAAATACATGAGGATGTCTCTACACCATATTTCCACACCTACCAGCGTCAGCATCTGGTTTCTAGATTGAATTGGTGTAACACAGGGATGCATTAAGACCAAATCAGAAGCTACAAAATAACTCACTTGACTTGTTTAGGGTAAATTTCTAAATATAGAAAGATGAGCAAATATATTACAACCATGAACAAAACTCCCAGTACGTTTCTAAGACACTGTAACTGTTACAAGAAAATCCTAAAACCAGCTACATAACCACCTTTAGCCTCCTAGAAAATATTTCATTTCAGTTTTGAAAGGAACATTTTCTGCTTTTAACACATCATTATTTAGCTTTTCTTAGAGAGGCATGTTGTTGCAGGTCAGATAGAGATCATGTTACTCATTAAATATGCTTGATGGTGACATCATAAGCACATTCAATCACAAAATTTTAAGTACTTGCATTTCATCAGGCATCATTTTGGGAAGCAACAGCCCTTCACTTCAGCACTTCAAAAGGCAGTTTTTCATTCCATGCTGTGTGAACAAATGTTCCTGTTCTTAGCCATTGGCAACTTTTGGGACTGTGCTGCAGCACATCATATAGTTAAAAGTCCTCAACTGTTATGCCCAGTGTGACCCTGGGAGAATTATTGACGCAGTGACAGCTCAAAATTTTATTTTCACCCTTCCTGTGTAACATCAAACTCATTATTAATTTAAAAAAGCAACATACAATCTATGTGCAGGGCAGAGTAGGTTAATTTGAAATTATCAAATCAACTTGCATTACCTAAGGACAGAGGTTTGATATTCCTGGAATTAGAAATTGTCTTGCTTTACTTGGGTGTTGAGATGCCACTATAACTCAAATTTTTACTTCACTTTCAATGAATCATCACTGACTTAGAAATCTTTGTCAACACAAGAAGGACATAGATCTCTTAGAGCACATCCAGATGAGGGCCTCAAAGATGATCAGAGGGTTGGAGCACCTCTTCTGTGAAGACAGGCAGAGAGAGTTGGGGTTGTTCAGCCTGCAGCAAACTCCAGGGTGACCTCAGAGTACCTTCCAGTACCTAAAGGGTACAAGACAGCAGGAGAGGAACTTTTCACAGCGACATGTAGAGACAGAACAAGGGGCAATTTCTTCAAACTCAAAGAGGGTAGGTTTAGATTAAATATTAGAAGGAAGTATTTTTCTTTGTTATGGTGAGATACTGGAAGAGCTTTCCCAGAGAAGTTGTGGATGCCTCATCTCTGGAAGTGTTCAAGGCCAGTCTGGATGGGACTCTAAGCACTCTGGTCTAGTGAAGGGTGCCTGCCCACAGCAGCAGTGTTGGAACTAGGTGACCTTCAAGATCCTTTCCAAACCAGACCCTTCTATTTAATTTTATTATTACTTTATTTTAATAAACACTGAAGAGCTATAGAGTTTGCTCATTCCAGGTCACTTTATGACAAATAATTAATTGAGCCATACTTACACAGAATATATTGTCCTTACACAGTAGGTGCTGGAGAATAAATTATCCTACTTGTGAGACTCAGGATACACATGATCCAACAAGGATTTCATTTCAGTTACAGATCTTCCTTTCTATTTCACCACACCATTACATTCCCAGAAAATGAAGAAATAAAATCATTGAAGGGCACAGTCTTTTTATATTAATTTACTTGTTAATTAAGTTACGGCAGTAAACGCTCACTTAATTACATTCTCCCATGTACATTATTCCTTGTTATAAACATTTCTTCTGACTCTTGTTCCAAACAAAGTTATAACTGTCTTGCCTTGCCTCACAAAATAGGTTTCAAACAGCTTGTCCCAGTGTTCTGGTGCTCTGGTGTATTTTAATAATGACAATTTAAATGAAAAAAAACCCACAACATATACAAAACCAAGATAACTATCTGAAGTAGGGGTTTACAGACATAGTAGAGAGATTGTGTTTCTCTATTCCTCAGACCAATCTGAATTTCGAATCTGAGTTCTCATCTTCAGGTGCGCATCCTAAAATGAGACCAGCTTAGGACGGGATATGCATGAGATGCTTGCTATGTTGAAGCTGTCTCTATCAGTAAAATTAACAAGTATGCCTGTAAGAGAGTGAAATTCACCAAAACTGAAGGCTCCAGTGTTATTCGTTACTCCAGTGAATTTTTGTTTATGTGTAGCATAACATTGTCACAGAAAAGATAAAAAAAAGTTTTGATTTTGTTTTTTTTTGTTTCTTTTCTAAAATGCCTTATAATTAGAGGGTGAGCAGTAGGAGAAGAAATTAAAGATGCACTCTTAATTCCAGGTGTTAGAGTGATTTAATCCAGGAGACCTCATTTGGAAGGATATTATGCTCCCTGTTCCATCAGTCTTCTTCTAGTACATCAGTAATTTTCTGCTTTTTGTTCTTTGCTTTTTAGTGTTACCCACGAATAGAAGCCACTCACTTGAGTAGGAGAAAAGTAAATGTAGTTTAAAAATCAAAGTTTTGTTGGATTAAAGATGTGCAGTTAAAGAAGACAAAGAAGAGAAAGAGGAAAAGAGGATTTGCAGAAAGGTTTCCACAGTTTTCCACAGCCTTCTGAACATGTCAGATGGAAAGCGCATAACTTCAAACACAATAACATAGAAAAAATTAGTCACTGACATGTTTCCATTCTATAAAGACAATTTTTGGGATTTAGATCATGAACTATCACTGTTGTGTATAACAGCTGCAATTTACTCTCTATATTTTCCTCTGTTTCTTAAAAAAAACATGGGCAAAAGATGACATGTTATAGCCACCTTGGCTATATCCAAAAACTGAATCTAGGAAAACTGAGAGAAGCAGTCTTGAATCTTATATAAGCAATTCATAGATGAAATATCATTCAACCATAGGAAGTAGATTTCTGACTTGTCAAATCAAAAGCTTTAACAGGCAGATATGCTCCATAAATGAAGTGAGATAGAAGGGAGATAGAATGAAAGGTGATTGCACTTTTGGATATATAAATAACTGCTTGCAATCTAGAGACCAGGGAATGAGTTAGCAACCTGTTTTTGTTAAAGCCTGTGTTGGTAATACCAAGGGAATTTAATAGTCAAAGGATTTCAGTTTTCACGGTTGTTTGTCTACAGCCCCTGACTCTTTACACGCACACACACGAAAAAATTACAGATTAAAGGAAAGAAGGCCTTTTATTTAGACCAGTCTGATAGAAAGTCGTGCTATTCATTTTATTAGATGCCAGAATCAATAAACCCTGAAACATTACACTAATCACCCTAGAACACTGAATTAAAGTGTTGTTTGTATTTGGTTAGCTACAGAACTTGCAATGAGTAAATATAGACAAAAGAACTGGTAGAATCTTTCTTCTAAAGAGTTTCAACATTTCTGAATAGAAACCAAATTAGTACAAACACAGTATAGGCAAGGTAGCTCAGCTATTTATTTAACATTTTCAGATAGACTTAATGAAGAACATGACCTTTAAAGTTGCTGGTCCAGAACAGACCCTCTAGCCATGTGATTTTTTGCTTATTGGATTCTTCTTATGGTCAAAATCCCTTCTGAAATACTTTTCCACACTAATTCACTAATTAACTATGGTTATTAATTATAGTTATTAATATCTAACCTCTGATGAAATCTTGCTGAGATAATATTTTCAGCCTCTTTTCCTCCTCAGGTATACCTACCATTATAATGTTTAGCTACTGACAGGCAGAGGAAGTTAGGGATCTTCAGCCTGGAGAAGAGAAAGTTGTGTGGAGACCTCATAGCTACCTTCCTCTATCTGAAGGGGGCCTGCAGGGAAGCTGGAGAGGGACTGTTCAACAGGAACTGTAGTGACAGGACAAGCACTAATGGGTACAAACTGAAAGAGGGAAATTTTACATTAGACATATGGAAGAAATTATTAACTGTGGCCATCATGAGGCACTGGAACAAGTTGACAGAGAAGCTGTGGATGTGACACATCCCTGGAAGTGTTTAAGACCAGGTTGAATGGGACATTGAGCAACCTGGTCCAGTGGAGGCATTCCTGCCTATGGTAGAGGAGCTGGAGCCAGATGGTTTTTAAGGTTCCTTCCTACCTAAACCATTCTATGATTATGATTCTATTATAGAATTAATATTCTATAATTTTGCTTTACATTCAAACCTAAAGTTTAGCTTTAGCTTCAGAAAAACTGGCCCTTGGCAAATCAAAACAGTGTTTTTCAGAATAAAATTTTTAAAAAATAAAAGTGATAGCAAAACAACTTTCAGTTACAATATTCTAAAGGTAAAGATGGAGGCATGTGCCATTCCCATGGGAATTAAGACATTATAAGAAGGAGGGCTGGAATGGGTCTACACAGCAGGAGTAGGTCCCATTCTTATGAGCCCAGGCACAGCAGCAAAACGCCGAGGTCAGTGACGGCTCTGGAGAAAACCACCGGCCTCCTCATTATGTTCATCTGCTCTTCAGCAGTTCCATTCTTACTGCAATGCTGCAAACACATTTTCTTGTTACTCTTCAGGTTTTCTGGGAGACTTAGACATTGCTTTGGGAAATGAGCACAACTTAAGATGGAGTAGCAAAGTGAAGGAGATGTTTTTCTCATGGAACATCCGTTTTCTTTCCCTCCCTATTTTTTCACTGCAAAGTTACAAACTTGGAGTTGTTTAGAGGAGTGCTGCCTACACCCTCCTGGCAATAACACCACCTTGTAAACAAGATCAAGATGTATCTTGGAGGAAAGGTTTTGTTATAACTTTAGTTTTTCGGATACATTTTTTTTTCCTCACAGCCTCTTACTGCAGCGGGCATGCATTAGTGTCTTTTAAAGGAACTAAAAGCTTTACAAATACAAACAAATAGAGGGGGGAATAAAAGGAGGAAAAAAGTGTTCTGGGGAGGAAAGAGGCATTTTGGTTAGCAGAAATTTTTGCAAAAGGAATAAAATAAGGTCTGGTGAGCCGATGGAAACCAGCTAAACTTAACACATGTTTTTTAGTCTGAAAAGATGTCAAGGAAACCTGCCACAAAGTCATTGCCAGAAAAATCCACTTTGGTGAACAAATCATGTAGGTTCCATCAAAAAGGTCATAAATTTCACCTCAGCATTTAGTTGTTCAATGAACTGATTACAGTAACACATTTTACCTAAAAAAACTAGGTCAAGTAAGGAGAAAGGAAACCCCTGAAGTCCTTGGCTATAAATGTGTTCTAGATGACCTACCAGGGAAGAATTATTTAAAGATCATTCAACTTAAACTCTCCAGAGATTTCTGGTTGGACATTTATTATTTTCCGACAAGAAACATGAGCTACTTCTCTGACTTATTGCTCCAGTTTTAGAATGGAAATCTCGATGGAACATGCACTGATATAAAAATGGACTGTAAAAATCACAGTAATGAATCCAGCTCAGTGCTGAGTCCTGAAAGTCTTTTTTTTTCAGCTGCTGAATTAATTTTTTAAGAGTCAATTTTTAATGCTTAAGAATAATTAAATTTCTAACTGATCTTTGAAAACACAGCATGGAAAATAATTTTGGATTAAAAACACCTGATTCATGAAAAGACACCTTGAAAACAGTACTGACTACAACTGTCTGGTGTTTCTACCACTTTGCCTACATCCTGATGAATTTAAAGTGCTCTTCCTAAGCTTCTATATATTCAAAAATGACAGTGAAACTGTATAAGCAAGTTATTAGCTCCTAGTTTGAAGACTATATTTAGACAAACTCTTGCATACCATGCATAATGGGAAGGAGCTCTTCACCTGTTCCGCTCTGTTTGCCAACCAAAACATAACTTAGTTCAGAAAGGGAGATTATAAAAATATTACCTGACTAATTTTTAGATTTATGTAGAACAATATAACAATATTCAATAAAACCTTTAAGCATTTTTGCTCCTTTGAAAATATTTACTTTTTAAGAAATATGTATTAGCCTATTGTGGAGGACAAAAATATTTTTATAAATTGCTGTAACTCTTACTTAGGTGTTTTCTTAACTCCATATAAGTTTGTGTATTTAGTCTAAATAACAGTGGCAATAAGATGCAGCCATACAGAATATTTAGGCATGTAATGCATATTTGGCAGGTCCCCAGCTTCTATGTCTTTAGACTTATGATCCCCAAACATTCCTGTATTTGTCACTCTTGAACAGAAAGGTTTATGTATATTTATACTTCAGTAGAACTATCAATCACTACTCTATATTTTTCCCCAGTTTTGCAATAGTCAATTGCATAATCAATAACTGATCTTTTCTATGTTCTGGATTCCAAGAAACTGGTAAAAATCCTTGCAATGTTTTCATGAGAATGACATTACAAGATGAACAACCACAGCAGGATGTCACCTGTATTTCACATGACAGAGCAAGTCATGAGCATTAGATGCATTTTTTTCTACAGGTAGGAAAACAATATTGAAATCCATAAGAGCAGCCTAGTGTACTTGCTAATGCTAACAATGTGTTACATGTCCCTTCATTTGTCCATGAATGCAAACCTAGTCTTAGATGCTAAAAATTAGGGTCCAAGATCACATTTTGTTGCCTTATATCCTACTTCAAATTATTATTATGAGGAGAGATGACATCATAGTTTTCAACAACATATTTGCATTTTTCCACCCCTTTTTCCTGTGTCTGGTTGTAAGGTTGTGCTCAAATTTTTGCCTATTCCAAAAAGACACACTTCCTCAACCCATGAACACCTCTGAATCACAGGCAATAAATGTATAGCTGGTCTTACCAAGCCTTGCCTCTCCCACCAGCCTCTGCCTGTGCTCTAGTGTGCTGCTTCTACCATATGTAACAGCAGGGAGGCTGGCATGCAATTTTTACCAGCAGCCTGGGCACTGAGGTCCAGCCTTTTGGTAACCCATAGTCAGAGGGATTGATTTTTCTTGTAAGTATTTGATTGCTTCTAACTTCTTGATGATGTTAACTCTGTGATGGGTATCACCCAATCTTTAATCTGGCTGTGCTTAATTATCATGCTATAAATCCTTTATTTTCATGCTTTCAAACACTAAGATAATACTTGTTAAATATGTGAAATGGTTATACTTAGGATCTTCCTGTTTTCATGTACACTATAAGTTCAGTAGACATGCAAGCTAAAACCCCTCTTCTTTGTATTCATAGGTAATTAAACCCACATTGTTTTATGAGATCTGGAAATATTTTTTACCATCTTGATCAGTCTTTTCAAGATAATAGCAGCCTAAACAAGAGTTTCTACCAGGAAAACAGTAACAAAACCCAACTGCATGTATGTGAGAGAGTGGAAAGAATTATTATTGGCTCAAAACAACTAAGATGTGTGTGGGGAGTAAAGGGCAGATCAAGTTCTCCAAAGATGGAATGGTCCTCTGCCCCACAGTCTTTGGAAATCCAGTCTAGTCCCAGAGTGGCTATCAGATCAGAAGCCCCACCTGAGGGGGAGTTTTGGCCACAGGAGGCCAGAGCAGACTAAAAACCATTGCACAAAGACACACATGGCAAAGTCCCTATTGTCCTTGGAGTTTATGGCATCTGAGACCACACTGGATCCAAGGGTGGCAGCTGTACATTTTTTGTCGCTCTCTTTTTTCTCTCTTTCTCTCCTTTTCTTCTACTAATTTCCTCTTCTTGAAATCTGGATATTTTAAGGTTGGATAGGTTAGAGTATGCTGAATAAATTCATTGTGAAATGCTTTATTTTGATTGAAATTTTGCCAGTTCCTGATCTTCTAATATTTGCCAGTGAAGCCTGTGTTTTGACCTCTCAAGAACTTTTGTCAAGTTCTCTTTTGTGTCACCTCAGGGAAAAGTAGTACATTAAACCACTCTTAAATAAACTTGCCGTGCAATGGCCGGGGATTTACAGCGTGTTCCTCTGTAATCTGCACTGGGTGACCCTGTCTTGGCAGGGGGCTTGGACTAGATAATCTACAGAGGTTCCTTCCAACCCTAACAATTATGTGATTCTGTGAAGTCCTCACTGAAGGGCAGACCAATTAGTCCAAAGGGCAAACAGTATTCTCATCCAATTCAAGAACATAGTGTTGTGCAACTAATGATATATAATGGAAAAACTCACAGGTCAGATAAATAAAAGGCTGAAGTTAAGATAACACCAAAACTGTCTGACAGGTGTTTTTAGTACTTCAGAGCTTCAAATGTGGACCAATATTCTTGGCTAAAAAATCCAGCTTTACACTAATTTTCTTGTATCCCTATAAAATCTGATTTTGAGGATACATTTTGACTACATCTAATTGAGAAGTTATGTAGTTTACCATTGAGTTTACATAACATGGGCATATCTCCAAACTATGGTGAAAACAAGATAGTAAAAATACTTATTTTGAAAAAATAGGTAAGTATTTTAGAAAAAAAAATAGATTTTTCATGCTGTACCTTGTTAATACTGATACTTAGGATTTATCTTTTTTGGTTTCATTTCAGGCTTCCAAACACCTTAAGAACACTCAGCTTCAAGTTCCCAAGTAAAATAAGCCTTGGGTTATTATTCTGCTTTAATAGTTACTTGTGAAGAAAATTGTTTATTAACAAAACATAGAAAAAACCATATAACATGAGCTTCAGGCCTAGAAATACCATGTTTTACTTTCAGTCCCCCAGTCCCATAGGCAGAGAGGTTATTTTCAAACCTAAATTTTTGTAGTGTTAGTGATTGCTTTTTTCTTTTACAGCTCTCTTCAAGACTCTCTTGACACTTGACTATAATGACAGATTTTTTAAAAAGAAGAGAAAGCCTGGAAGTCACCACTGGCAGTCAACCATTAAACATGATTTTTATTTCCTCTCATCAGGCAGAGAAACAATAAGTCATCTATGAAGTTGAAACCAGGAGCTCTCTTATACTCCATTTATACAACCTATGCGCATTTCAGTTAGGGCCCAGTGACATAAACAGGTTTGTAGAAGCCTGTAAGACTTCATAAAATAAACACTGGGGCAAAGAATGTGTATATAGATCATTATGGAGCTTTTAGAAAGAGAAGGAGAAGAAAATTTTATTTTGTAGCACTTCTCAACTTACTCAACTTGAGAAATCCCTGTTCTTTTGAAAAAATGCTGGGTTTTTTTACATTTTTATAGCCGTATTCATTTAAATTTATAGGACTTGTTGGACAGTACTGCTAATTATTTTCCTATCAGAGGCTTCTGCATTCTAACTGGCAGAATTGTAATGAGTTCACACATAGAAATAGTACTTGGCTGTGACAAGGGGGAGAGGTAGAAAATACAACACAAATGTCCAAAGACCCAGTTCATATAACAGAAAAGCCTTAAACTGATTCCATCAACAGAGAAAATACAAAGCCCATAAAAACCCTGTCTGGATGAAAGACTTGAATTGTCTCACTTTACAGTGGCCATTCTGGGAATGTGTCCAAAACAAGGAATACAGCTTCACACGCTACCATTATCAGTACTTAGGGTTTCAAGTTCAGATCTACACAAGCTTCATAACCAATATGCCCTTCACTTTTACTGACACTCTTCCATGATATAATTTCCTCTTTACCCTGTTCTATGTGTTGTACAACTACTTTGACTTAAAAGATTTTCATAACTGAAAAATCAAGAAGCCTGAATTTTTCTGCAAGTGGCTGGAGGAAGGAAAGGTAGACAAATGCAAAAGAAATGCTATTTATCAGAACCAGCAGAAAGGTTGCAGAAAATAATACATATCATCATCTCAACTGATTGACGTCCTGCTAACATTGTACATTTCGTTGGCTGATTTGGTCAAGGCCTGCTTTGTTTAAAAACAGCTGTTCAGGAGCTGTTCATGATCAGGCAAGCCTCACTCAAGAGAAAGGCAGAGTAAAATGCTGCTATTAGCACAGGGCAGTATATACAAAGATTCTTCTTATTAGAGCACTTGCAGAAGTGAGCCCACACTAAAGCCTGGGAAAGTTTCATCAGAACAGAAGACAGCAAGTACTCCTGAATTCAGAAAAATCCTTTTGCATTTTAGTCAATCTAGCAAGAGAGAATAGACAGAGAATTAAGTAACTGCTGGAAGATTAACTGATTTTTCATCTTCCAAATGAATTTAGGGAACACATCTAAGCCTGAAAAATGGGCACTTTACTGACTATCATACACACATTTTTATAGTGCATAATACTCAGAAAAAAAGCCAAGAAAGCAGGTCAGATGGCTTTGCAGCAAGAGGACTCACACCTCATTATGGAAAGAGGCACCAGATACCTCTCAGGTGTGATCCCTTCTTCAGTGTTGCCTGGAGGGATGGTATGGTCTTTAATTGTCTCTTAATCATGGTAAGGACCTGGTTCAATAAAGCTTTTCTCAGAAATCTGTTCCTTTTTATACTCCAGTGTACTGGTTTTGTACCAGCTATGGTACAAAACTATGTATGTTGGCTATGACAGAGTTGATTTTCTTCACAGTAGCTTGTATGAGGCTATGTTCTTCATTTGTGATGAAAATAATGTTGATAATAAAATTTTAATTACTGCTGAACAATGCTTACACAGTGTAAGGATTGTATATCCTAAAACAGGATGCTATTTACTCCAAACAGAACAGCAATGAGCTCATCACAACAGATGAAAACCTTGTTCAGGAGTTGTTTGTATAAGTCAATCTATCATAAAACAACTAAACTTCAAGACAGCAAAAATATTTGCTGCCCATAAGACAAAAATATGTTTGTCTTCTGCAGATGAAAATAATACCACAATCCTTCTCCACTATCCTGTAAATTAAATCTTTCTCATGAAACATGAGATGTCTTGTGTGTCCTATTCCTCTCTATTCTTTCAACTACAAATTTCTGATTC
The DNA here is from genome assembly GCA_013399945.1 of Ploceus nigricollis. Taxonomy (NCBI): domain Eukaryota; kingdom Metazoa; phylum Chordata; class Aves; order Passeriformes; family Ploceidae; genus Ploceus; species Ploceus nigricollis. Next base: position 193,078 of record VXBC01006580.1, read on the forward strand.
AACCTCTGCAAAGATATGCCTGAGGGGGTTTCTCCAATGGCCCATCCATCAATCAGTACCCTAAGACTTCTGGTCTTTGCAATTGTCTCCATTATCAACTTTTGTTCAGGGTTGCTGTGTCTTTGACTATAATGTATTAATTTTCCTGCCTCTTAACCTGTCTTTTTTTATTCTAACTAGCCATAAATCAGATATTCTGACAATAATCCTTACATTCTTCTGATCTTTGGACTAATTTAAAAAAATGTACACAGTTCCATGAGGATTAACATTTTTTGTCAATTGCTTGGAACACAATCATTATTTGTTGGCAAAACAGAAATAATCAAAAAGATGTAATTAACATTTTTACTTTAGTCTTTAACCTCCAATTCATATGACTGATATTTGTAAGATAGCAAAGATTTTTTTTGTACCCAATGAGTCTATTTACAGAAAGCAGTCATATTTTCCTACAAAAAATGCAACTAAGTGACAGTGGTCAATTAGGGTAGATTTTGAGTAGCTCCTAGCATGTCATTGCCAGATTGCATGTGAGTAACAACACTTCAGTTTCTAATGTGACAGACATCTACAACTGGATCCACAGTGATTTTAGCAGATCAGTTTTAGCTTATTGTCCTGGTTTAGGTGTGGTATTCCTCAATTTAGTGCTCCCACTGCCACACCATTTCCCTTCCCCTCCAGACGAAAGCACAAAAGGCAGAGATCATGGGTTGAGGTAAGACCACTTTACTGGAAACAGCAATGAGATAAGAAAATAACAGCAACAATACTAATATCTAAAGTGTACAAAGAGAGTGTGCTTTACATGCAAAATACTCACCAGGCCTGGGACAATGAAACAATGGCAGACAGACCCTCCACCACCACACTTTTCCAGCTCTGGAAAGGAACGCCCTTTCTTCCAGGAAGCAAGAGAGAGATTCCCCCACCCCAGCAATGACCTAAGATGGTATGGAATAACATTAGGTTCCTGGCCATGCCCACAGGGGTCCAGGCTCTGCACTCTCATTGCTGCTGTGAAAAATTAACCCTGCCCATGGCTGAAAACAAGACACTTGTATGCAAGTACACGCTTTTATTGCTTCTTATTTATACTGCCTACCTACTGGTTCACTCAAGCTGGATTATAGAGACAGCAACCAGTTCACATAGGCAGGATTTACTATCCAAGTTCCTACAAGGTACTCCATGTCATGTCAATACTTCTTGAGGGTTGTGTTGAATGCCTAAACAATTACTTGGACTTTTCCTGAAAATCTTTTGGGACACTCAGTAGAGTGAACATACAAGAAAATCTGATAAGTTTTGCTTTGGCTTCTTTTAATGGTTATTCAGCTAGGAAAGACCACAGATTGAAAACATTGAATTTTCATTATTGTTGGCATTATCAAGTTTGAACACAAACTTCATTGTTCCTGAAGGAATAAGCATATTTTCCTTACTGCCACATGAGCTCTTCTGAGTAAAGCTTAACTCTGAGTTAAGCTTTCTCCAGATTAACTCAGGAAAGGATACCCAGAAACACATCTACAGCAGGACTGAAACAAAGAGTGCATAACTATACAGAAAAGCTGAGAGCAGTCATCAGCTTCTCTGTGAAAGGAAAAATTCATCACAGAAACCAGTAGATTTCTATAAAACTAGTCAAATTTTGGTATTCTTAAAATCACATAAGTGAAGTGCTACCTTGAAGATGCAAAGGAAGAGGAAGAACAGATGTATTCTATAAGGACACTTGGGGAATAACAGTTTCTTCAATTACACAGATACAAGGCAAAATACAGTGAATATTGTGTTCAGTTTTTGGCCTCTTACCACAAGACATTGAGGTGCTGGAGTGTGCCCAGAGAAGGGCAAATGTGGTAAAGGGTCTGGAGGACAAGTCTGATGAGAAGTGGCTAAGGGAGCTGGGCCTGGGACCTTATCATTCTCTACAAGTACTTGAAAGGATGTTGTAAAAAGAACTGAAGGTAGGTCTCCTCTCTCAGGTAACAAGTGACTGGATGAGAGGATATGGCCTCAAGCTATGCCAGAGGAAGTTTAGGTTGATCATTAGGAAAAATTTCTTCACCAAAAAGGTCGTCAAGCACTGGAAAAGGCTGCCCAGGGAAGTATGAATCATCATCCCTGAAGGTGTGTAAAAACACATGGATGTGGCACTTCAAGAAAAGATTTATTATTGGACTTGGCAGTGCTGAATTTACAGTTGGACTTGATGATCTAAAAGGTCTTTTCCAGCTTAAAGGATTCTATGGGATAAAGCACATGTGTACTGCTCAGTTCACAGTTGCCCATTCACTGACGAAATTACAGAACCACTATGAAGCTAGGAAAAAATAGATATTTTGCTTATTTAGACACTTAATCTCAAGTAGCAAGGCATTTTTTGTCAGATATATCTTAACTGAAAAGCAGATGGGTACATGCACTCGAATTATAGTCTGGAGCTGAACTACACTTTCAGAGCATATCTCCACAGCTATTTAGCCATTAGCACACCAAGGTTCCACTGCACCTTGATGTGCACTTTGGTACAGGTGCAGTGGAACCCTTGAAAAGAAGAAACATTCTTGGTACACATTTGTGCTACAAATCTCTTCAACTAATTGTGCTGCACTGTTAACTAATACAGACTCCTTAGCAGCCAGCCTTGAGCAGAGACATATAATAACAGAATGTAATCAGCACTGCTTACACAGTCAGGTGGCTTCTAGGGATCAATAAAGATTCCTGTCTGCAGATATGAACAGAAAACTAGCTTAAGCTAGGTGAAATCTCCTCAAACTCACAAAGATATGGAAGTCTTACAGGCAGCTGAAATATATTAAATTATAGCAGCAGAATGGCAGTCCTCATTCTAAGTTATTTGTAGAGTTGACACCTCAAGAGTGCAACAGATGGTATTCATGTTCCAGTATACAACCCCTACACATTTGGAAGGAAAATAATGAACAAAGCTCTTGGTAACACCTGCAGTGCTTGCCACTCTAAGACAGCGGGCTCCTGATGGCACTGCACACATGTATTATGACAGCTGACAGCATCAGTCAAACAGCTTGCTTCCAAGCACAAGAGTTTTGGGTAGAGGTTGAGGAAGACAAACTTGCAGATGCAATTTACTGGATGGAGAGACAGTGAAGGCTGCACACTGATACTGCAGCTCTGGCACTGAGCATCAACTCTTTCAAGTTCTTTTCTTCCTAGTTCTATGTATGGAACAGCTTGTTCCTAGTCCTAGCCTTTGGTTTTCTACTCTTCAGCATAAACTAAAGAACTTTGCAAATTATTTGAGAAGATGTGATATGCCCAAATCTAGTCCTGTGTGAATGCAGTATGGTCACAGCTGGCTTGAAACATTTGTCTCTGGCAGCTGAGCCAAATTCAGCTTATCGATTTAAATTCAAATAATCAAAGAACAAAATAATTTCTCCCCTAGCTGTCCTTAGGTATCTTAACAGGGTACCAAAGTTCCATGTATTATAGAAAACTTAGAAGACTTTAGAGAGTTCAAAAACTGATCTAAAGTAATCTTTAGGAAACACCAGAAGGGAAAGAGCACTTTGTTCCCACTTGTGTATGCAAGGGGGGTCTCCTACTGTGCGATATTTGATTGCACATATAAAAGCTAGTTTGCTGAAACTAGCTTCATGAGCAATTTGAAAAGGAAGTGATCTACACTTTAAGGACAGAGAAAGGCACATCTATATCTGCCCTAAAACTGCTTACATGTGCAGAAACTTGTAGGCTGCATTTTGTTTGCAGATGTTACTATGAATATGACATCAAGCAGCCCCTTTAGATACATTAAGATGCTAAACAACCAAAGAAACTCAGAGGGATGTACAGGGGTGGGAATAACCTGCAGGGCATGGTGTAAAAAGAAAACTTCACTGCAAAATTAATGTAGAGACTTTCATTAAAATGTATCAGTATGCAGTCAAAGTAATAGCTCACATATATTGAAAATGGTCTCTAAAACAAGAGTGAAATAAATATGCTTTATCCCAAAAGGAAGAACAACATATAGAAAAGAGCCTGTTATTCTTTCTTTCTCCTCCCATCTTGGTCAGTTTTTAGTAATTGAGAAGCAATTACCAAAAACCTACCAAAAAAAATCCCAAACCAGCGCACTTTCTTTAAAGCCACATGCATATTCTGGCATTTGAAATATTTTCCTGGGATCCTGAGCTGAATAATATCAGGTAAAGGGAAAAAAACATTCTGATCTTCCACACTGTACAAGAAAATGAAAAAAAAAAAAAAAAAGAAGAACAAACCCCCAGCAATTCTAGAAAAAAAATTTAAAACTGTCTTTTGTTAATAGCATAATTCTTTTGAAAGAAATGTCATAGGGACTTTTTTTCTAAGGGTCTTTTTGGTGCATAAATCCTCAACAGTGGCTCCACAGCATCAAAGGCAGCTGAGTGCAGTCTAGGCTGAAAATACCCTGTCGTCAGCATTCCCACAGGGCTGGCAGCTTCCTGCTCAGCATTCTCACTTCAGGTAGGTTAGCTCCTGAGATTTCAGGAGCACTTACAGCGCTCTCCATTTTCCCTACATATGAAAATCAGGTACTAGGCTTTGCTGCTAGAACCTGTTCCAGTCAGTTATGAAGCACCTGCTGTTAAGCCTGTTTCACACTTCCATTGCCCTAGCACAGCCAGTATAGAGGGGAAAACAAAGCAGTGTCCCTTGCTTGTCGTCTGACAGCAATTACATTGCAGAGCAGGTTGAAAAGGTGCTACACCTTCCCTGACAGCAAACAGTACCATTGAATAATCTCACTCAGCAGGACTCTGCAAGTTCTTTCCTTACAGCCTAGCAAAACCCAAAGTCATCCACTTGATCCAGCAAGCCAGCAGTTTCTCCTTGCTCCAGCTTTCGAGCAGGTTTTAACCCTCCAGCCTTCTGGCTGGATTTCAGCCAGCTCTTCAAAGTGATGGACACCAAAATCCTCGGTGAAACCATGAGGAGTGAGGTAACTACCTGAAACAAGGAGAGAGAAAAAAGCATCAAGACTGACATCCCAGAACTGGGATGGCAGAAAGATAAGGCTAGAGAATAGGGGGAAGTATCGTTGGTAAACAAGGGAGTGACTGAAAGGATTTACAGGAACAAGCTGATTCCTTTCTCCCCTATTTCCATAATCAAAGAAGGCTGACTGGCTCATGTTAGGTTCCTAAACAGAGACAGAATACTCCTGCACTCTATTAAAAAAGTCTCAATATTATTATCTTCCTCTTTTTATATTTGCCCTTAAATTTCACCTTACTGCTCAGGTTTTATAAGTAAGATTTTTTTTTTTTAATTTTCTTTGGAGGTTTCCTCTAACAGAGAGAAAAACATGTTGTATACTTCACAATATATAGCAGTGGATTTCCTCCTATCTTATGTACTGCTCTCGTAATGTATTTTTTTCTCTCCAGTTGTTTTATAGGGTTTCCAATTATATTCACTTCTTCTGTCTCAAGCAATGGAACCTCAGTGACTGATGAAATAGTCAAATTAGTAGCAGTAAGTCACAGCAGGTTTCAACTGTGTCATTGTCAGGGGAAGAATTTGCTAGATGATTGCCCCTCAATGCAGAAAATAGTTATACCTGTAGTTGTGTGGAACCAGGACTGGTTATAGAACATAAATTCTATTTCCTTCTGATGTATGAATTTTTGAAATGCATTTGGTATTTTGGTTTCTGATCATAAATAATGTGTGTTTTGGTATTTTTTCCTTAATAGCTATATAATATATATTGAGATGATGTGTTGCCCTTCAATTTAATTTTATTCAAATTTTAGACAGAAATTTCTCATTCTCGAGAAAACTAGAAATACATTCAGGTCAGAAGCCTTTGTTACAGTGGCTGAGCCCCTGAACACTATTTTTATTCCCATAATAACTTCTAAAATAGACGGGAGAAAACCACAGTAACTTTTTAATGACTTATTGTATTATAATAAAAATTATAATAGTACATCACAATTTATTGTTATTTCTAACAGTAGAAACTATATGTTCTTTGAGAAAAAAAAAAGTGTTTTCTTTGGAAACAGCTGAGATGAAGAATCTTTTCTTTGAAAGAATGCCAAAGTAGCTCTGCTACAGCAGCAAGAGCATTTACTGACAGTAACTAGAGGCTTAGATCTGCAACATGTCCTCCAAATGCCAGCCTGTTTTCCCTTAGGAGAAGAATTAAAAGTAATTTTGGGAACAGCATGGGGAAAAAACAATCGAGATTTTTTTACAAAGTTCTGTGCTAGTATCCTACAACACAGTATTTTAGAGCTTTGTAACAGAGAGCAGTTTCAATCTGTTACTAATATTAACTCTTAAGGGTGGAAAGACTCAGAAAAAATATGTGGTATTAAAACCAAGTATTTTGCTTTTAGTTCTCATGATATATAGCAGACTGCAGTCTTTAATTTTAAGTCTAATTAAGATTAATTCAACGTATAATTTTAATTGTACATGAATTTCAGGCCAGTGAGATTTGCCTTGTCAGCCTTAGGTGCTGAAGTTCAGTACAGAGTCACAAAGAAGGTAGAGTAGCAACAGGAAGTCTGTGATAATTCCTTCTGATGCTGAAGAAATTGCAGTAAAATTAACTTTTTAGTTCAATCGATCCCTATCTCACATGCTTAGATGCTGCTAAGAGGACAAGGACTAACTGCCAATAATTTGACTGAAACTATCAACAGTATTTAGAAGCAAATGGCAAATTGCCCAGCAATCCAAGATACAACAGCATTTGTAAGAAAAAAGCTAAAAAGCTCTGTTTCCCTCTAACTAACATAGCCACCATAAACACATAGGGGTCACTGCAACACCAACACAGAAGCAGAAAAAAACTGTACGATTCATTTTGAAAATGTGGGAACACAGCACCCTGACTCAAGTGTGTACATCTGAGTTCTGCAAATTTGTATCCTTTTTTAAAAGTACTGATGATTAGTTTGATGAAGTCAATTTTTTTAACACATTATAGTGAAATATCAGCCCATGCTTTTCACAAGACTTACTTCAGCTATTCACTATATCAATCTTGCAGAAAATTGCATATATTGGTCACAATTCCTCAGGTTTAACTTCACCTAAAAAAACCCCAAGAAAATGTTTAATAATTTGAAGTTTTATCTCCCTTTAAGTCAGCTGGTACACACATTCAAACTAAATGTTAGTAATAGTAATGAATTTTGACCCAATTTTGTGATCATTATTTGGATGAAAAAAAATAGGAACACTGAGAGAGTTGACAATTATGGTGTGTTGCAAGCCACCTGAACCTGTCAGATGAACAGTGTAGCCTCATTGGAGATCATGAATTACAATGGAGTTGTTCAGCAGAGCAAAGCACTTCCTACCAATAACTTCCTGCATTCAATGAGTTTAGTCTGGGTCTGCCAGTAGTATAGTCCCTTGGATTAGAATCACGGAATGACAGAATGACAGACTCACAGAATAAGCTGAGTTGGAAGAGACCTATCAGGATGATAGAGTCCTACTCTTGGCCCTGCACAGGATACTCCCCAAGAGTCACACCATATGCCCGAGAGCATTGTCCAAACGCTTCTTTAACTCTGTCAGTCTTGCTGCTGTGACCACTTCTCAGGGGAGCCTGTTCCAGCGCCCAGCGACTCCCTGGGTGAAGAACCTTTTTCTAATATCCAACCTAAACTTCCCCTGGCACAACTTCAGGTCATTCCCTCAGGTCCTGTCACTGGCTACCAGAAAGGAGAGATCAGTGTCTGTCCCTCTTCTTCCCCTTAAGAGGAAGTTGCAGTCTATGACAAGGTCTCCCCTCAGTCTCCTCCAGGCTGAACAGACCAAGTGACCTCAGCCACTCCTCATGCAGCTTTCTCTCAAGGCCCTTCAGCACCTTCCTTGCCCTCTTTTGGACACTCTCTAATAGTTTCATCTTTCTTATGTCGTGGTGCCCAAAACACAGTATTCAAGGTGAGGCCACATCAGTTCAGGGCAGAGTGAGAGAAGGTGAATTCATGGAGATTATCTTCAGGTTTGCTTTAAGAACCTGCTAAAAACTCCAGCAAACATGAGCCCTCCAAATACCTGTTTCTGTTACAAGCAGCACACTGCTGAGGGACACAGCTTTAATCTGCACCATAATGACCCTAACTTTCCTAAGCAACCATGCATGCTTGTGGGTAATCCATGGGCAGTCATCTTAGGTTCCATCTCTCAAGTTATACTTTAATCACCCTATCCTCAAAGGACATGGATATAATAAACAACTCCTTTTTTTTTTTCCATAGCAACTCTTCACCAAGACGAGCAATAGCATCTTCCACAAAGCATAGCCGTTATGTCTTACATTAACATCATCATATGTTCCAAATTATCCCATCATATGCCACTGAGCATTTGATTTCTAATCCATATGTGTTATGATACTGTTATTAAAATATTTAGAGAGATGCCTCTGCCCGAACTAAGGTACAAAAAGGACCATATGCTGAATATACATAGCAACCTTTTGTGTAAACCTTTGCTTCACACCCTGCAGCAGGATTTATTTATAGCATAGAGCTTCTTTGGATCGATAGAACTTTGAACAATAATACGACATGTACATTGATGGAAGATACCAGTTAGACAAAAAATAGAGTATTAACAGAAACTAATGGTAATGGTGGATTAACTTTAGGGGTTTTACTTACACGCTGAGAATTCTTTAGAAGAGTTCTATTAGCACTAATGTCTTCACAATCACCTAAGAAACTGTTTTCTTTCAAATAATAATCAAAAAATGCTGCGGAATTGAATTTCATTTATTTAATCCTACTCTATTGAAAAGAGCAAGAAGTCTCACCTTTTAAACTCACAGAACAAAAGTAGATTCACATAATCTCCTTGATAAATGTCATGAAAATTGCAGTATTTTCAACTGGGACATTGTAATTTAATGACCTTTCAGTCATGAATAACCAGAACACTTAGCTGAATAACCAGAACACAATAGCTGCAGAGAAATTGAAAACATTCAAAGATTAAAAAAAAAAATTGATTGTAAGGAATTTCTCAGTAGGGAATTCAGAAGTTCTTGTGACATCTTATTGGAAGTTCTATAGAATGATCTTATGTTGTATAAGAAAAATGAGTGAGACATATGCACAGTGGTTTAGCAACATATTTGGGAGTATGTTTAGACAGCAATAAATAAAGGTTTCTACTATTTACGTCTTTTTCTATGATATTCCTCCTTGTTCCTCTTCTACTGTCATTTACAGATTATTCATTTATGTAACAATAAGTTCAGTTTATATTTTCATTAACAAACCCATGTATCACCGTATATTATTATGCATAGTTTCTTTTGAGATGAAATACAGAATGCAATGTGATATAGTGCACCACAGTAAACAACTAAAAGTTGCGAGTAGTGATAGTATTTTTTGGATTCTTACCTTTGAGAGAAATGCAAACATGAAAGAAGCAGGTACAGCGTTTGAGGCCAAGGAAATTATTTTCATATTTAAATACATTTTTATTCAAGGCACCCTATATTTTTCATTTTGGTTTCGACAAGGACTGAGTTATTGAACAGTTATTTGCAGGTGCTACTTAAAAGATTTACTCTTATAATTCATTAACCCTGATGACAGCAATATATAGGGCCAAATGTAAGAGAAAATATTAGGTATTGCTTTGAATAAGGCAGTCTCTATCTGGGTATTTTCTCCAGAAGTATACACTTAAATATGATATTTAAACAACAATCTTAAGCATTCAAACAAGGCATGCAGCGAAATCACATGAAATATTTTCCATGCCCAGCTGCCATTTGGAATAAATGACTATAGATTCTAAAAATCTGAAAAATTCATAAGGGACATAATTTCTGCCCTTCAGCACTCTCTCTGTTTGTAACTGTGTCACAACTAGACATGATATAAGATTCCCTTTTAAATGGTGTGTAGGCTTTGGTGTAGAGGTGCATAGGAGTAATGATCATTGTGGGTCCCTTACAAACCAATAATTCTAGCCTAGTCTAGTCTAGTCTACTTCTATCCTATATATATAATCTGATGGATAAGTTCTTAGAGTATTGTCAATAAAATATCTTTCCTAAATAATCATAAATATGTTGAGTCAGAGATAATAAATTTCATACAGTTACAACTGACAAATTCCTAAAAAATCAAGTACTTACCTTGTTATGATCAACTCCAAAATTTCCTGCAGATTAATAAAAGTGAGCCAATAAAAAACATCTGTTTGGAAGACGAAATTATAAAACACAAAATTATAAAATACACGAAATATATATTAAAATTATAACATAAACACGAAATTATAAAATACAAAATTATTAAACATTGCAATTATTTACAATTTTGTAACCCTGCCTGTGTTATAGTTCTGCCTCCTATTTACATTTTGTAAAGTAAAATGCATCTTCAGTTTCTACAACTGAATAGCAAAAACTGCTTTCTTGAGAAGCTCAATGGCTCGCCTTGTTGCTTTTTCATTTACCTTTTCCATCCATCTGTGACTGCTTATTTCTGTATCACAAAGGGGAAAACACTGTTGACCTCACTAAACAAACCTCATATCTTTACACACTTGATTCAGCTATACTTCTATTATTATTGTTAGAAGAACAAAAGAAACAGACAAAAAACCAAGCCAAACCACAAAGCTATTTCTTACTTTTCTGAAATATTCAGGTAAAAGATCTTAGGCAAAATCAATTCAGATATGAATATATGCATCAGTCTTCAAGAATTCCAACACGATTCAATTTGTTTCCTGGTAATAGCTGTAAAATAAAAGTTACAATTGGAATATAAGCATAAAATTCAAGTCCATCCAATAATTCCAACTGTGGCCTAGCTGGATAACAGTGCTTTGGCTGCATACACACCCAGAGCCCTCTGTCAATGAATTCCTGGGTAGTGCAAGAGCTTCCCAAATCCTCTCAGCGTTGAGGAGACAGCACCTGAGACAAAGTCAATGACTAAGCCTTTAACCAGTTTCACAACAAAAATTCTGTTACAGGAGCTCTCCAGGTGTGAATTATAGACAGCCCTGGAATTTTCCTAAGCAGGCCCTGCTTTGCCTAGACTCTTTGCTAGCCACCATCTGTATGCTTCAATGCATCTGCTATTCATGCATAATTTATTAATATGCATTTATTAAAAATGCAGCTACCTTGGATAAAGAATCTGGCAGGCTCATTGACTCCTTCAGGCAGTTCCTGATGCAAGATTGACCAAAATACAGATAGTTACACACAGCCAGCAGAAAGAAGTTTTTGTGCATTTGACAGATATGGTCATATATTACAGTCTTTTATACATAATTAATGTTATGTGTATCATTTAAAACACTCAATATAAAAATATCTGTGAGATGCTGGAGTCGTCATGGAGGACCGCAGGCCAGCTGAATTGCAGGAAATAAGTGAAATAGCATCACAAGTAGTCTTAATCTGATCCAGGTGAACGCACTGCTGCAGGGATACTTGCAATGGAGGCCCCTGCAACTAAACAGAAAACAACCATCTCATTCAAGAGACTGGTTTCCTGTCAGGACTGCTATGCTCTGCCAAGGTGCTATTTCTTTTTTTAGATAAAAAAAATATGGCTGTGAGAATCTCTACAAGTTTCCAGAGCTTAAAAGAAGATACCAAAAAAAAATTATATTAACAACAAATATGTCATCCCCTTTCAAAACACATTGCTAATAAGGAATAGTAAATTTTCTTTTCAAAGTGTGAGAGACCACAGTTCCACTACTGTGCAGAAGGATTGGTACTATTTTCAAAACCATGCTAAAACAAAAACTTAATGACAGAGAATTAGGTTACTATATTTGAACCCTTGTATTATTACCAAAAAAAAAAAAAAAAAAAAAAAAAAAAGGTAACCCCGTGTT